>NDXB01003098.1:438057-550060 GCA_002631895.1 Agapornis roseicollis
TCCCAACTTCCCAACTCTCTCAACCTGCCTTCATATGGGAGATGCTCCAGTCCCCTGATCATCCTCATGGCCTCCTCTGGACTTGTTCCAACAGCTCCATGTCCTTTTTATGTTGAGGACACCAGAACTGCACACAATACCCCAAGTGAGGTCTCTTATCACCCCCAAGACTGCAGTGTGATGTGTTGGAACAAACCCAGTGGAAAGCCCAAAGCTGCCTTTTAACCTGGCTGTGTCTTCTTTTGATTCCCCCCACAGGTGCAGTTCTGAGGCAACCCCAAGAGCCCAAAGAGCTGTGGGGATATGTGCAAGTTCGAAGTAAGGCCCACATGTTCTGGTGGCTCTACTATGCAAACAACCCAACCAAAGACTTCACAGAATTACCCCTCATCTTGTGGCTTCAGGTAAGGTTTGGTAAAAGACACTTAAATGATAACATCTTTTGTGATGGGTACCTTGCAGCTCAACAGAAATAGGAGTCAAAATTGTCCAATTCTAAATGATTCCCCTTGTGAATGAGGTAGGAATAATGAAGATACCATTCTGCAATTGTGGAGTGCCCCCAGATGCTCACCTGCCATCGGATAAATTGCAGAAACAGAGGTTGTTCTCACCTTTTATTCAATAATAGTGCTTTTTGTGGTAGACACTACAATTATACTGTAGCATCCCAGCTTTCCTCCTGAAGAGCTTACAGTCTGAACAGTGTTCAGAGACAGAGTGGGTAAAATAATCAGAGATCTAGAAAGATTCCTGAATGAAAATGAGTCAGAGAGACTCTGGTTGTTTAGAGGTTGGTCCCACTCAGTCACAGTGTGATGAAAGGCAGCTGTGTGTGCTGCATGTTCACCTCCAGTACTACATTTCAGAAGTTAATGTTGAATTTGATGACTTGGTCTTTCTGCCTTATTTCTTCTGAGTGAAACGCACACACTGATAAAACTAATGGCTTGCAAACCTCTGTAGAGAGCAGACTTTTGCGTTCCGTATCAAGGGAATAGGGGAAAAGGCTTTCAAGCTGCACTCACATAGCATGCAACTTATTAGAGGCTTTCACAAGTGGGTGATTGCTCCTCTTTAAGTTCTTCCAGAAATGGCATGTGTGCACATAATGAAAATCCATGAGGAAGAGATTTAATTTGCTGCTTTGCAAATTAACATGGAGTGCAAAAGCCATTTCTTTTAAATTTACAATCTGTCATTGTACTTATTGGCTTCCTTTTCTTTTTCTCCTGTCTGTCATATCTATGCCATGGTGTCTCCCCACAGGGAGGTCCAGGATCTTCAGGCTGTGGATTTGGGAACTTTGAAGAGATTGGTCCATTAGACAGAGAAATGAAGCCAAGAAACACAACCTGGGTATAGTAGAGAGTTCAGCTTCTAATTACTGATTGCAAATGCCTGTAGCTTGTGATTGCCATGCCGAAATGCACAGAACAGTTAATTTCACAGAAAAAGTTTAATAAAGGCAATAAAGTTTAAAGTTCACTTCAACTATAATATTTCATCCTACAGTAGTGTGGTTACTATATTGGTTTATAGGAATACCCTTGCTAAGAACTGAAGAACAGACCTGTTAATGTGATTTTTATGGAACCTGTCTGGGCTTCTGTGAGGTTATGAATTGGAGGTGTCTGGGGAGCAGGGCAATTCTAGAAAGATGTTATTTAAGGTCATGGCTTCACTGTGTACAGTCATAGATGGCTGGCAGTGTAAAACCAGTGGCTTATAATTACGAGTCCAGTATGGCCTTCAAGGGAGAACAAATTACAGCTGCCTACGAAGGTGGCATTTTATTTAATGAAATGTATTTGTGCTCTGAACTACCAATAGTCTTAATTGCTCTGGGGTTCCCTAGGTTATGTGGGTGATCTGCCCTTGGTCACTGGGATTTTTTGGGTGCTTTTCTTGCAAATGGAAAGACCTGATGTTGTACCCCTTTGTTTGTGAGCCTTCCTGCTTTGAGTGGTAGCTATCTGCATGCTGATCTACTGGTTGTATTTGTACACTTGTAACTACACAACTCTAGCACTTGCTATAGTGATTTCACAAAAGCCCAGCAACCCAAAAGAAAAATTCTGTTATTTTACATTCTGACAGACAGTTCTGTTCCATTCTTTTCTGGACTTCCATCTGGTTTTAGTGCAAGTTCTTTCAGGGCCAAAGATTTAGTGGCTCAATTAGTCATTTTTGTCATCAGAACTAAGGTTATTGCTGGTGCTGAACTGAGGTTTCATACAAACCTTCTTTCTGCTTGTATAGTTGCAGGCAGCCAGTATCTTATTTGTGGATAATCCTGTGGGCACTGGATTCAGTTATGTGGATGATTGTAGCTTGTTTGCCAAAAACCTCTCCGCAGTAGTTTCTGATATGATGGTTTTTCTTGGAGAATTCTTCACATGTAGAACAGAATTCCAGGTAAGTAAATTGAATTCTTGGTTAGGATTGTATTTTGTCTTGCTTTTAAACAGATCTCAAAAAGAATTAGTGAACAGACTGCCAGATGGGCAGTGTTTACTCCCAGATAGTGTGCATCTGATGGGAGTCAGTGTGGGTATACTTCCTGCAGTTCAAAAGCTGCGTCTTGAATTTGGTGCTAGTTAGAAGCAGTGTGGTGGGTTATTGTCTATCAAGCATGTAGGGTCATGGCTCTTTCTAGTGCTAAAGTACTGAAGTGCCTGCTACCAGAAGTTATCCCAGTGACTCCCCAGGATGCAACAGGACTCTTATCTGCAGTTTAGGATTGGAAACATAACTCATGTTTGATAGTGATGGGTGAACAGCCGGTGCCTGGGTTCTGTGAACTGTTGTAGGTTCTTCTGCCCTCTGCCCAATGGATTCATTGCGTGGCTTCTCTCTCTCCCCAGACCATCCCATTTTACATATTTTCTGAATCCTATGGAGGTAAAATGGCTGCTGGCATTGCATTAGAGCTGCATAGGGTGAGTAACTTTCACTTCAAAACGTGGTGTTCTCTAAGTACTTGTGATTCCTGAAATGCGCTGTCCCTGCTGCCTCATTCAGACTGCTGCTTCTGTTTTCACTTCCGGAACACTGGTTCTAGAATCACAAATATCTGCTAAAAGTTGATTTTTTTGTTTGTTTGTGGTTTTTGTTATTTTCCACCAAGGCTGTTCAAAAAGGGACCATAAAGTGCAATTTTATGGGAACTGCTCTTGGAGACTCATGGATTTCTCCTTTGGGTATGTTTAAAAATCCTCAGTCTGTGGGTGGTTTGTTGCTTTTGTTGCTTTGGTTTCTGGGGGTTTTTTTAATAATCATTCCATGGGTACTTAGAGTCAAAAATGCCCACTCTGCCTCCAGTGAATGGAACCTCTAGGGAGTCTGGTGAATCAGAGAGAAATACGTCACCATTGCAAGCTGTGATTGAAGAATCTGCCTTTAGAGTGTATCTAGACTATGAAAATTCAGAAAGCAAAGTCAGTGAGGAGTATACTTGCATTTGAAACAGAGTGGTTGTGAAATGTCCCTGTGCATTTCTACAGCCCCTGAGGTGTTTTGGTAGAACCAAATGCACTTAAAATGTAGCCGCCAGATGTTTCACAAGGTTACAGCTGAGGTTTTTCCTTTCTTTTCACAAGAAGACCTTGTGCTGAGGAGCTGATGTGCTCACAGACCTGTAAGAGATGGGGTGGAGAGGTGGCTGGTGGAGGACAAAACAGATTAAAGGACTCTTGGTCCTCCAGTGCAAGGACAGACAGGCTTCACAGATCCCTGCAGCATGGGACAATATCAAGCAAACTCCTATCTGTCTCTTATCAGCTGACCCTTGAACCCTTATAAGCAAACTTGTTATAAACCAGATTTCATTTATTAGCTAGATCCTTTTATCCCCTGTAACTTTTGCAAACAGATAGTCTAGATAATGCCCATTCACTTGTCAGATCTGTCTCCTATATTCTGGCAACGTGCTGCAGTGTTGGGGTGAGAACACTTTGGTAAGAACATGTTTGTTGCTTTAAATAGATTTCACTGATAAATGTTTGGGGTTAAGGGTGCTGCAATGTGTTTGTTGGTCCTCAGGTTTTGTAAAGAACCTACTCTGCAGCGTATAGCCTTTGGGCTAAACTGAGCTGACAGTACCTTTTTACTGATTAAATCATCTCCGTATGTTTTTGTCACAATCATTCTTGCTACAAAAAAGGAAAAATAAAGGAAATTGTATGTCAAAAACTTAAATGTTTGAAATGTGTTCTGTTTCTTTAGACTCTGTGTTGTCTTGGGGGCCCTACCTTTACAGCACTGTAAGTACCTTCTTCAACTCTCAGTACACACCTGATTACTTGTACTGCCAAACAGTATAAATGGATGTTGATTTTTAAGGTTAGCTCTTAGCCAGAACA
Source organism: Agapornis roseicollis (assembly GCA_002631895.1). Lineage (NCBI taxonomy): Eukaryota > Metazoa > Chordata > Aves > Psittaciformes > Psittacidae > Agapornis > Agapornis roseicollis. Next base: position 442,422 of record NDXB01003098.1, read on the forward strand.
AAACCTCCAATGCATGGAGACCATTAGTGAGAAATGCATGTGAATTATAGTTCAGGCTGTCCTCTTGTGTTTGTCTTGCAGTCTCTCCTTGATGATAATGGTCTAGCAGAGGTGACTGCTGTCGCCAAAGAAATAATGGATGCAATAAATAAAAATGAATATGGGCTGGCCACTGAGCTCTGGGGCAAGGCTGAAGATGTCATTGAGGAGGTGAGATCTTCTTTGACCAGCATTAGTAACTAACTGGTGCCTCGGGAGGCCATGATTTCAGTTTCTTCTTTCTACGAGCACTGGGTTGGCATGAGTTCTCCAGGCATTTTTACCAGTGTTTGTTTTATCCCAGTGCTGATGTGAAAGAGCTGTTTGCTGTGCACCACCAAGAGATTGTAAGGGGCAGTGGGTAGGGTGACACACAGGGGCTCACAGTATTGAATCAAGGTTTCAGCCTGGAACATCACTTACATAGATGCTTAATCTTTAGCATGCAGCTAGTCCAGTTGATGTCTATAGAACCCAGTTTCAACTTCTATGAGCTATGTCTCCTTGAAAGCTTTGCTTTGAATATTGAAAACTGCATCTAGCAAGACGCACATTTCATTAAGCATAGATCTCTAAAGAACTACAATAAGTGCACAGGATGGGAAGGAACCTCAAGTTATGTCCTGTTACTGTGGATTACTTACCGTGTTACATAGAAAGTCCCAGCTTAAAAGTTTGGCTCTTGTTTTTCCTGTTGAAGAGTTGCTTCAAAAATCCCATTCTTCCTTGTGTTTTTGTGTAAGTAAGGCTCTGGCTTCCTCAAATGGGAACACTAATCTGGAGCTGCTTTTCTTTTTTCTTTAATGATTTGCTTCTTTTCAGAACTGGTAGTGCCTTGTTTGTAGCTGGTTTCACTTCTTGCTGTTTGGAACAAATTTGTGGTTCCCATTTTGCCTTCCTCTTCAAGTCTGCTTGTCTTCTCCTCCCTATTGCAATGTCACGGTCAGGGTGCAGGCACTTCAGTTCTTCTAGGGTTACTGATGTGAGCTTAGATTTATATGAAAATTGAATAAAGCAGGACTTCAAGAATCACAAGTAACTTCTCTAATGGCAAAACTGGTCACACTTGTCCTTTGCATGCAGGCAGCCTTATTGTCTGCATCAGAACTGCCATTCTTGGACTCAAGTCTACTTGTCTTCTCCTCCCTATTGCAATATTACGGTCAGGGTGCAGGCACTTCAGTTCTTCTAGGGTTACTGGTGTGAGCTTAGATTTATATAAAAACTGAATAAAGCAGGACTTCAAGAATCACAAGTAACTTCTCTAACGGCAAAACTGTCACACTTGTCCTTTGCATGCAGGCAGCCTTATTGTCTGCATCAGAACTGCCATTCTTGGACACGTCCAGCAGTTCCAAGAGAAGGCTGGCTGATAGTTATCATGTTCTTGAGGAAGCAGTTTAGATTTTGCAGGGTTGTAGGGTGGGAGGATGTTGAGCAAGAGGCAGCATCAGCCTAGACGAGCTCTAGCAGCAGAGACCATCTGAAAGCATCATCTGGCATTGCAGCTCTCTCTAATGAGCAGTGTGAATCTGCAGTCATTTGCAGGGTGTAAGGCCTCCTGTAGTTTCACATCCGTTTAGAAGTAAACAGCATCTCTGCCACAGCCCATGTGTGAACAGTACAGGCTTGAGAAATTTTTTACCCTACTTCTCAGAGCAAATGTAGAACCCAGGCTGTTTCATAAGTATCTTCCTGATGTGTAGGTAAAGTGACAGGTCACAGGGTCCTTAATTTCAGATTTATTTACTGCTTCCTGTGTTATTGAAATTATCTTGTGTTTTCAGAACACAGACAATGTCAACTTTTATAACATCATGACTAAGGACGTTCCAGAAATGAAATCAAATGAACAAGGAAATCTCCATCTCGGTAAGTTGCTTTTAGGTAGTTAAGCTTCTGAGCCTCAGTTTTAGCACATCCTTAAAATGCGGCTTTCTGTTCCAAAGGATATTGGTACTGTTCTGAGCAGAACTTGTTTGCCTTTACATAAATAGGAATGTGGAACAACCCTCTTATAGATTACAGCTCCACCTATACATCCTACACAAATGACACCAAGGAATTAGTCAGAACAATTGCAACATAGTTTTATGACCTTGAAGTTACTTCCTCTTAAAGTCTTTCATTTCTGTCTTCAAGCTAGGACACAAAATGTCTCATAAATAGTCTCATTAGACTCTCTTGCTCCATGATGCTTATGCATCAATCTGAAAACACATAATTTCTTTCAAGGTCTTTATCTCTTTTTATTGGCTTCAGCTGGGGAGGTGAATAGCACAGTTAAAAGCACTGCAGCTTAGAAGTAACTGGTCTCTTGAGGAGAGGACAATTGTGTCTGTACCAAGAGGCTAAAGCTGGTCCCCTGAAAAGTGCTGTAACAGAGCTAAAAGTAGAAATGGATGATTAGGTTCTTCCATATCATCCCCTGCCATAAGTAAGGGTTGACATCAATGGCTTCTAGGAAAAGTAAGCTAATCTCTTTCTCTGGTGTTGTGTTTTCATTAGAATAGACCTTGCCCATGTCTGTAGCACTGAAAGTTGTTACCTGTGCAGGTTGACTGGGTTAAATGTGCCACTAATCCAACTGTGCTCTCTCTTCTTCAGTGGGACTTTACCAGCGCCATATCAGAAATATGCACAAGAACAGCCTAAATGAGCTGATGAATGGACCCATCAGAAAGAAGCTAAAAATTATACCTGACTGTGTGAAATGGGGAGGTACTTTCCTGTCTGCTGTGTGCATCTAATGAGCCCATTATTGCTGTTTACAGTATTACAGTCTGTAGGAAGATGCTTCACTGTAGTAAGCAGCCACATTCAATTGTCATTATCCTTGGGCCTAAGAAGAGGATTTACTCTCAGAAATGAACCTGTGATGGGGCAGGCCTGTGGGAGCAGATGTGGTTCTGATTCTGCTGCTTGTATCGGTCTTTAGCCAAGAAGCTAAAAATTCAGGGAAGGAAGAAGATCCTCGGTATCTCAGCAGCTGTTTCCTGTCCTTCATGCAGGTTTTGTCAGTTTTTCTCTGCCAGAAATCTGGCATCAAGTAATGCTGCATGGTGTGGAGAGGAGGGTGTAAAACAGAAAGGAGGCTTAAAGGGCATCAGCCAGTGTGCTGCATGTGTGTAGTAGCAGCCAGAAGCTACACTGCTGTCTGTGAGCTCCAGTGGGAGCATGGCTGCTTTCTGGCTCTCTTTAGTTCCTCAGATTGATAAATCACAGGCTGCCACTTTGGGCTAGGAGTGTTTTTTGCAGCCATGAGCTGCAGTTTAGGACTCTTCACCAATTGCTTGTGTCCCAGCAAGGAGATGACAGTATTCATCAGTTAAAATTTGTCTTTTTTCTGGTTCCAACCAGGTCAGTCCAGAGAGGTCTTTGAGAACATGGCTGAGGACTTCATGAGACCTGTCATCGATATTGTTGATCAGCTTTTGGCAGCCAATGTCAATGTTACAGTCTATAATGGGCAGCTGGATCTCATTGTTGACACCATGGGTAAGGAACTTCTTGACTGAGATTTGGAGCAGAACATGTGACAAATAGAATATACAGTGGCAGCAATATTGGTACCTGGATTTCTCCAGTCTGCTGTGTAAATGTCCTATTCAGCTGGCTACACTTAAAATACTACAGTAATAAATGAGCAGCTCTTAGTATGTTTGGTTTACATCCCTCTGAGGGAGGCAATTCCTTCACCTCTATTATACAGTTTGGAATTGGATCTGTAACATCAATAATTGCTTGTTTCAGTCAAGTCCAAAAGTATGGAGGTAGCCCATAATTCAGTTAATTCTTCTGGATAGACACATATGTGTATGTGTATGCTCATTCATAAATGAAGAATGAGGATAGATGACTAGTCACATGGAAATTATCCTCTCTTCTGCTGTGGCTTGACAGTCCTGTTCAAAGGTCAGAAATCTGGCTACAGATTTGAGCACAATCCAGGTCAGCCCTCACTGAGTGACCTGTAGCAGAGGGCATGGTGCCAGGTGAGGTGGAACAAGGGTGTTGGTAACTAATCAAGGAGGGTGCAGTTGAAGAGGGGTCACACCTGCAGTAATGTGTGTAGGCTCCTTCATATCTTGCCCACTCAAGGCCTTTGTTGTCCCTTGCTGCTTGTAGATTGCAGGCTTCATCAAGTGGCAGTTTGGAGCCAGGCCAAGTGTTGCTGAAATGCCTCCTGCTGCAAGACCGCTGTGCTCTCTTCCACTCACCTTTTCTTATTGATTTAAATAATCTGCACACACATTTCTGTGTTGTGAAAGGCTGCATCCTTCGTGTCTGATACTCAACTTAGATATTCAGATGCCCTTCATGAATGAAGTAGCAATCAATACATCAGAAACCAGGCTGTCAGAATAGATTAGCAGTTAGTGCTGCTCCAATTTATCACATTTTGAGCTAAAACTGAGCTGCAGTTAACATGTTAGTTTTCCCAGTAGCTCAGAGGTAGGCTAAAGCTTTGTCTCCAGAGGTGTCCTGGAATTGATGTTTTTGGTCTCTTGACCTCTGCCTTCTCTAGCAGGCTCTTCTTGATGAGTGACTGCAGCAAAGAAGCCGTGTTTCTTCTGATTCCCAGACAGGGAACTTGGTGTAGCTGATCCTTCTCTGTGGCAGGACATTCAAGGTGTTTGAGGAGTAATGCAGAATTGCTAGGGCTGTGCAGAGCAAAGAATCACATGCTCAACTTGTGCCATCATAAGTCCATATCACATCTTCACTGTTTGCTTTTTAGCCTTCCCCCTCCATTGGTTTCTTGCAGCTAGTTCTGCCACAGCCTTGGTCATTTCCTCAGGCACAGCAAAATTGGGTTTAGAATTTGAGCACACGCAGACTTTCTGCTGACTCTGCTGTATTGGTGTCTAGTGGGCACCTGCAGAACTGGGGCTCACAAATTGCTATGATAGTATCTGTAATCAAGTCTGTCTCTTACTTCTAACAGGCCAGGAGGCATGGATCCGGAAACTGAAATGGCCTAATCTGAAGCAGTTCAGCCAGCAGAGGTGGAAGGCACTCTATGTGTATCCAGAATCCACTGAAACTGCGGCTTTCCACAAGGCCTATGAGAATTTCGCTTTCTTCTGGATTCTTAAGGCTGGGCACATGGTAAATAATATATGTTACCAGCAAGAAAACTGGAGATGAATATGTGCTTGCTCTCTGCTTCCTTATAGCAGCTGCTTACTGTGCGCTCTCATCTCTGTGATAGGTACCGTCTGATCAAGGAGAGATGGCACTGAAAATGGTCAGAATGGTGACCCAGCAGGAGCACTAGGGAATGCTATCCCAGCTGGAATGGCTTCCTGCCGAGTGTCAGTGCTCCTGCAGGCACGAATCCAGAAGGATAAGGTGCAGGAGGAGCAGTGGCTGTTTGGACACAGCCTCTCTGATCTTGCCAGTGGTGTGCGCAAGTACTTACGGAAAAGCTTTGTTATTCCTTGAATGAGTTGTTGCTTTTGAATTTGTAAGCTGTGATTTGCTGCCTTCACACTGTTCAGCATGACTTTTCCAGAGGGAGATCCACTGTCATAACTAGCTCTGAGCCTTTGCCTTTGATTTGGAACTATTTTGTGCTTTTGTAAAAAGCTGCCCTTTCCTGAATGCTCTCTTTTTTGTTCACACACCAAGACTAAAACTGATTTGAGTCCTGACAGACTTGCTCTTTGTTCCTATCTGAGAGCTGACCTGTGTCATGAGGCTGTGGAACGTTCCTTCCTTTGTCCTGAGACCTCTGCTTCATTCACCTGAGCTGAAGACGTGATGCCAGGATAGAGGACTTGCCCAAGAGGAATCACAGTCCATCTCATCTTGCTGAGGTGTCTGAATTAGGATCCAAGATTCTTCAGGCTTCCTGTGTTATGGAGAGAGGAAAAACACCCCTCACCCCCAGAGGAGGATTTGACCTTTTTCATCTGACCTTTTGGGTTTTGGTTTCATTCTCTTTAACAACAGTTACTCCAACTTTGCCTTAACACCTAAAGCACATCCAACAGGAATTCCTGCTTTCCTGTATGCTGAAGTAGGAGCCCTGTTAATACTCTCATTTTGCACAGAAGAGAGTCCTAATGGACAGAAGCTTCTTAAAACCAAAGCCAAGTGTGGAGAGTGGAAAGGAGAGCATAACTTGAACAATAACAGCATAATTCTGAAACAGAGTATCAGTGTTTAAAAGCAGGCTATAGAAGCTAGAACCAATATATTGATCCATGTTTTTCTATGACTTTAAATCTTGCACAGACCTACTATTCTTAAACATTTATTTTTATATAGTACACAGTCAAGAGGAGACGTTAGACATCATCTGACTTCAGCTGTGGAGCACAAAGTGACATGTTTGTTGGTGTCTGATAGGAGGCACAACAGCTTGTTCCAGCTGTCAGAATCCTAAATAAATCCTAACCCCTCCATTACTCCAGCAACTGAAACTGTCAGGAAGTGTCAGATCGTGTTGGCTTAGCCAGGACCGAGCCATGCTGCAATGTAAACACATATGCAATAACCCAGCAGCTGGACTATTGGCAACTAATAATTGCTTTCCTTCTTTGTGTTCTCTGCTTGAACTGTGTTCCTGAGGCCTCGAGCAAATCCAAGTTATCTTTTCTAAAATGGTTTTCAATAAATAGGTCCAATTCATTTCTCTGTGGCATCACATGGATTTCACTGCTTGAAAATCACATCTCTTCTGGTTTCGCTTTTCAGTGTAAAGCCCCTGCCAATGGGACCAGACACAGACACACTTGAGAGGAAAGGGTACAGATGTGTGCTCTCTCATCGCATGAGGAGGAGTACGTGCACTGGGGACTGCAGCCCTCCTGTCCTGTGCACAAAATGCACCCCTTCAGAGCATGAAGGGCACCCAGAATGGCCAGGCAGAATCAAACCAGCAATTGTTTTTATGCTCTTGTTGAACATTAGATGAACAGGAAGGGGAGGTGTGTAAATCTGCATGTCTGCATTCTAGGAGTATTTCAAAACAGCTCACCAAGCAAGTAAGTATGAGCCTGGTTTTGGTTGGGGCAGAGTTCTTTTTTTTTCATAGTATATAGGTGATGGTTTGGGTTTGTGCTGGAAACAGTGTTGATAACAGAGGGATGTCTTAGTTACTGCTGAGCAGTGCTTAGGCAGTGTCAAGGCCTCTTACCCTACCAGCAAGGAGGCTGGGGATGCACAGTGACTTGGAAAGAGACACAGCCAGGACAACTGACCCAAGGGATATTCCAAGTCATAAGACATCATGCTCAGCTTATACAGCTCTGAAAGAAAGAAGGGGGGGATGTTGGGAGTGATGGCGTTTGTCTTCCCTAGTCATGGTTACATGTGATGGAGCTCTGCTGTCCTGGAGATGGCTGAACACCTTCCTGCCCATGGGAAATAGTGAATGAATTCCTCATTTTGCTTTGCAGCTGCATGTGTGGCTTTTGCTTTACCTATTACACTGGCCATCACAACCCACAAGTTTTCTCCCATTTAAACCACAACAGTGGTTTGAGTTGGCTTGAAGTCCTGACACCTGTTGTATACAATACTTTGCATTATGCCCAAAGCACTGATTCTATAGGACTTGATAGAGGGAAAGAATTGAGAAGATGGTATCTCCAGAAAGCAGCATTTACTGCTGTTCTTAACTTTCTTATTAAATGGGGTATGGATTTGCATTGCTGAGAGCTTGTGCTCAGGGATGGGCCTGAGACATCTGTTTCTTGTACTGCTTTGTTTTAGCTTCTGCAGGTTTTGCTCTTGGCAAAGAGATGCATTATAAGGAAAAAAAGGATGGTTTCAAGAAGGCTGGAGGTAATGATTTGTTGGTTTTAGGGGCTAGGCCAAATCCAACCATGTTAGAATAAAAATACCTGAGGAGATGAGCTTTTAAATGGTGTTCATTTAAATGCAAATGACAAAAAGGCAGCAAAAAAGCAAAGGCTTTGTAATTACTTGTGCGTCAGAGCTCTGGCTCATCACAAGGTAGGTCACCTGTCCAGCAGATGCTGTAAGAAATTGGTTGCTTTGAAAGGAGTTCAAGTCCCACTGTGTTATCTGATTAGCAGTGACATACTTTGTCCATTGTGATTTCATGCAGTCTGTTCTGTCCAGATAAGGGCTGTTGCTTGGCAGATCTATTTGAATGAATAGTTGTAAATGTTAATAACATTTTTTACAGATGCTGGGCAACTCGGACCAGCCCCGTGTTTGCGTTTCATGCTCTGTAGTTGCAGGCTTTAATTGCATAGGTAGCCTCAGAGCTACTGACTTATTTTGCTCACCATCAGTTGAGGATAATCTTCACAGAAACAAGTCTTTGTTAAAAACGACTAATTGAGCACTGTCTCTTCAGCATGGACAATTTAGGCTTTCTATACTCTGTGTTTTCTAAGTCAAAGAAGGAAACCTGAAAGTTATCCTTGTGATAAACAGATGTATTTTTCCTTCTATTTTGCTGGATCTGGGCTGATACAATGGGAAAGGGTCACTGGAAATATCTGCTGTGCCTTAAACCAGTATGTACCTGTGCCTCGTGACCACTGGTACACAGAGGCTGTGGGACAGATGGACCTTTGGTCTGGCTTTCACTGCTGTTCCTATGCAGTAGAGGTTGAGTCTAGTGTGGGCAGATGAATGCAGGAGACAAGATGTGCCCATTTGCCACCATCGAGATATCTGTGCAGGCACAGTGGTTGTGTCTAATGTAACTAAACTGGTGTCCAATATTTTTGCTGTGGGAAGGGTATCACAAGCTGTTTCCAAAGGGAATTTGGCAATGCTCATCAGTTTTATGTCTTTGAGGCTTAACAGTGGGCACGGGGCTGTGGGTTTGGTTTGGGGTTTATTGTTTTCAAACATTTTGAAACATTGCAGCATCTGCTTATCTCAGGATTCAAAGCCATAACAAAAGAACATCTGTACTGAGGCAAAACTGAAATCTTGGAGCACTTCTTCATTGTCATGTTATGTCTCCTCTGCTGTAAGGCAGGGCAATTTGTGTGTGTCACTTCTGAGGTCTGGGCTATGTTTATGTTTCTCCAGAAGGGATTCAGGAAAGGAGTAGTAATTTATCTGACCCACAGACAGTGATGAGGGAACCGTGAGAATGTGAGCAGAGCACAGTTCACAGTTCACAAATTGTTTATGGCCTTTACTATACAATAGATGTGATAGTTAAGAGGAGCAAAGGTACTGATCTGGTCACTGCCAGACATACTCTAAAGCATACATTAATGCCTTTTTTTGTTTTCCCTCCTCCTAACCTCCAAGAGATTGAAAACCAAAGCACTAAAAGGCCATGGCATTGTGGCCATGTATCCTAGCCAGCTGGTGGTATTGGGTGTTCCCACAAGCTGGAAAGCAAGAGGTGGACTCTGAAGATTTCTCCTCTTACAGAGACCTCTGGAACAGTGGGACAGACAAGAGCTCCTCTTTGCTGTCCCAGGGACTGGGCAGGCACTGCAAACAATCTACTTTGAGATTAGTATATCAGGTCTCAGCTCACAAAGGGTGCCTTTGAGGTCCAAAGCTGTGGTTTTCTGTTTATTCTGTGGTTCCGATACTGTAGGAAGGAGGTTGAGGTGTCTCAGAAGACAAAAAAAACATCCAGATAATATCCAGGTCCAGCAAATGTCTCACTGTGGCTCTGCTGTTCTGTATTTCCATCTGATATTGTGCAGATCTGACTCCAAAGTACTCTTGTGGTAAGGCAGGGGTTTAGGATGTAGAAGTTGCTTATCCAGAACATTTACTTGGATATCGCATGGGCAAAAGCAGCCACAGATTCACAGGGGACTTGAACAAATAAGGCCAGAATGAGTGTACAGCAGGGAGACAAAAATCATACTTTTGCTGAGACCAATTTAAATCAAGGAGCTTACTTCTGTTCTCTAATTTTTATCCTTAGTTTCAATACCAAAATGCACAGGTAGATACTACGATGTCTGTATCAGTGAATCATCTAAGCATGAGAGAGAGCTGGAATAATCCCATCTACAAGCTGCACTCAGTAGATTTGACAATGCCTACCACCATCATTTCCAAAAGGCAATTACAAGGCTGCTAGAACCAGCCTGGTTAAGCTGCTTTTCTAATTGCCTCTCTTCCTAAAACAGCCTTTTCAGGACTGTTGCCTTACAAGCAAGCCAGTGGCCATTTGTCTTTGAAACAGTCAGGCTGTGCTTAGCCCCTCAGCCCATTTGCACCATTGGTGGTCACAGCAGTGATGCTGCTGCACCTACATTCTCTTGCATAAATATTTGTGTTCTGTCCTTTATCTCCCATTAGTCAGACAACTTGGACCCGTCTCACACAATCAGCTTGAAGACACAACAAGTAATCACGGTTTGGCTTTAGCATCACTATCGTGTATCATGTTCTAATTTTATTATTCTGTCCCAGATTGTGTTGCTAAAAACAGCACTATCTGGGAATTACATTCCTGCAGACAGCTGTAATAAGATTGCCAATGGAACGTGTTTATTCAGATGTTGTGTAGTCCATCATGGATAGGACAAAATAAGCAAGATTTTGGAAACTACTTGAAGCAATAAATGATAACTGACTGCACAGTTCATGTACTGTGTTATGGGTTAGTTAGCCTAAAGAAAATACACTGGCTGGTGCATCCTCAGTCTTTAACGGTTGCTGCATGATTTACTAGATGATTTTTAGTGAGGGAGGGAAGGGGAAAATAAGTCTTCAAGAATCTGGGTCTTAGTTCTGTTAATGTTTGCTGCTTAGGAATCTTGTTTGTTTCTTGACAGGTCTTTAGTAGAAGTTGCAAATAACTTTACTGTAGCTGATACACCAGGTCCCCTTTTTACATGGTTGTCTTGGAGTCTTAAACACTTCATTGTACCCAGAATCTCCTCTGAGCGGAGATCTCTTGCTGAAGCACTTAGGTTCAGAAATGACCTAGTGGCCTGGCAGCGATCAGATGCTTTCTAACACCATTAATGCTTTGAGTAGGTCACCAGATGTCGTTGCGTGTTATAATCTGAGGCAAATGTAAGTCTACCCAACTGCTTATTGCTAGGCAGGGGAAAGCTGATGGGCCCATCTTGCAGCCCGACGCAAGGTGGCCGGCAAGGAATTCTCTTGGCTGGTGCAGTGAAATGGGTGGCCACTTGGTGGAGTAAGGAGACTTCCAAATACCGTGGGACCACGCCGGCGTTAGCAGCTACTGGAAACACGCGTTTGATGCTGTGAATTCACGGTGGAAACGGTTTTATGTGAACCGATACGGAGGATCATTTAATTTTAGCAATAACTTAATAAGAATAGGTACTTTGGTCTTTGTGAGCACAACCCCAATTACAACAAGGCATGATGGCTGCAAGTAACAGCTGAATCGGCCAACTTTAACCAGAACATAGCATTAAAGTTTGTGATTTGTGCTTGGGTGTGCTCTTTGTCGCATGGTGTATTCCCTGGCTATCCTTGAAACTTTGGTCAGTGTCTCTTAGGGTAAGTATATGTGTTGTATGAGGAAACAAGACATTGGTGTGTTTGCTGAGGTAAGTGCAGTTAACCATCTAGCCAGGCTGATCCAGCAGAGTTTTGCACATACCTAATTCATAATCTGGTAAAAACGCTGTTGAAATCGATCGAGAGCATTCACACTACACAAAATGAAACCACACGAACTTTTGCAAGGTGAGGTCCTTTAACAACTAGAAATGTTCAAAGGAAGATCCTTGTTTGGTGGAACATTTCCCCCAAATTCCTAAGGGCTGTTTTGTTCTCATTTAACTTTTGTATAATAGAAAAAGATTAGAGAACATGGCAGTTAAGTCAAGCATCTTACTTCTGTGTCATACCTTAGTATGTTAGAAGTATTATTTAAGAGCTAAAAGTTTTCTCAGGCTAAGTTTTCAAGCAGGACAAGAGTATTAATAAGCCAGTTCTTGCTGCCTGTTACATGACACTTAAAATGAAAGAAACTGATAAAGCACATCTGTTCTGTTGCTAAGCAGAGCTACAGCAGCCAGTGGGAAATGGGATTTGATTCAGAATACAGTAAGATTTGTAGAAGCCAAATGCTCAATGAGGGTTATATTTGTATATACTATAAAAAGAAGTTGCACTCTGAGGCTGGGTCTCAAGATGTTGCTGCTGTGTGCTGGAACACAACCAGAATTGTAGATAAAGGTCATCAGCTTTGGGGAACACGTTTCTTGGATGCTTTTTCTGACACCAGATTACAATTTTCTATGTAAGTGAAAGTGACATTGATGGAAAAGCAGCTGATTGTAAAGAAAGCCTGCAAATGACAGCCATGGCCTGTGGTATGGAATGAAATGTTTCCTCTTCAACTCTTTATTCTGAACAGATAAATAAGGTAGCAGCACCACAATCTTCCAAGTGCAGAAAACTCAATTTGCAGCATGTAAAATATTTATTCCACATACAGCATGAGTGAAGAAGTTGCCAAACATCTTTGATTACACAAATATTTTGATAAACCAGTAAGGAAAGAGAGCCCATTGGTACCAGCAGACATGTTCTACCTGGAACTGGAGAAGCAGAGATCAGTGAAGAGTACTGCCAGCTCCATCCACTGGCAATAAACATCTGCCTCCTCTTTGATTCAGCCTTAAACTGTGCCTTGCCAGTGCAGTTGCCCAGCAAGCATGCAGCACATGTTCAGCTCAGTATCTTGTCTGCAGCACATTAGGGGTACCCCCAGCTTTCAGATCGTGGACCTTTATTGACAGCATCCCACATCCCAGTTCAGTGCTGTCAAATCATCTCCCAGCTGTCAGATCTTTGCTGACAGTACTCAGCTGTCTACAGTGACATCTTCCACAGCCTCTTCATTTCTCCTTATCAGTTTGATTCCAGTGCTCAAGCTGTCTGTGGCAGTTCCCGACTTCAATATTAACTCTCCAAACTATAGTGTCTACAGCTGGAGCTTTTTTCTCTTCCCCTCCCACATTCCCCTCACCCCTTACAAATTAATGCAAGAATGACACAGATTGTAATGCTGACAGTTTTGGTCTAAATCTATGTTTGCATTTATTTGCATATTTGGAACAAGTTCCTTCTTCTTCCAGCAGAAGGTAAAGGAAAGTCAGTGGAGGTTAACTGGATTCCACGATACAGAGCATGACCCCCTCTGAGGTGTGGGAATTCCTCCTCTCGTCCTGGCTAACAGGAATCATAGAATCACAGAATAGTTCGGGTTGGAAAGGACCTTAAGATAATCCAGTTCCAACCCCCCTGCCATAAGCAGGGACACCTCGCNATCCTGGCTAACAGGAATCATAGAATCACAGAATAGTTCGGGTTGGAAAGGACCTTAAGATCATCCAGTTCCAACCCCCCTGCCATAAGCAGGGACACCTCACACTAAACCATGGCACCCAAGGCTTCGTCCAACCTGGCCTTGAACACTGCCAGGGATGGAGCACTCACAACCTCCCTGGGCAACCCATTCCAGTGCCTCAGCACCCTAACAGGAAAGAATTTCTTCCTTATATCCAATCTAAACCTCTCCTGTTTCAGTTTGAACCCATTACCCCTTGTCCTGTCACTACAGCCCCTAATGAAGAGTCTCTCCCCAGCATCCCTATAGGCCCCCTTCAGATACTGGAAGGCTGCTCTGAGGTCTCCACCAGCTCCCTATCCCTATCAAAAGGGGGTATGTGGGGAGCTGTATTACTAGTGCAGTGTCACTGTGGTGTTGACAGCTGGGTTACAAGCCTACAGGGCTGTCAGGTCAACCTCTTCCTTAACTCAGTTTGCAAGTAAATGGGATGAGATTTGTGCTCAAAGAAGCAAAACTTCCTGAGAAGAACACTCCTATTTGTTCCTAGAACAGTGATGAATTTCACCAGCTTGCTCTAATAATGGGATTTTCAGGGCTGCTAAGAGCCATATTGACCTGTCTTGCTGCAAGAAGCAAATGAATGGATACTGTCTCAATTCAGAACCTGCTGCACTTCCATAGACGTTCCAGAGGGACAGCTTTATCAGTCACCTAAGAAAGAACATCGCTCAGTGATGGATGGTTCACCTGTGCTTAGCAACTGCAGTGGAAAGTGCTGGCTAAGACAGTGAGTACCTGAGCCAGACTCAGCCAGTGCTCCTTCCTCCCCAGAGTGCTGCCCCATCATCCCTGGCCTGAGGCACAAGGCAGGCACCAGCACCATTCCTGGTCTTCCCTCTGGTATTTCATGGCTGTGGGCTTCAAAAGTGGTCTAAAAACCTGAGAAAGAAAAGGGACAAAGCAGAGAGACGGAATTAAAACCCAGCTGTGGAGCACAGCAGTCACAGGAGGGACATTCCCTCATCACCAGCCATGCCTCATTAACGTGCGAGTGAACAGCATCTGTTCTAAGCCAATCCCAGGCAGCGGGAATGCTGCTGCATGGAGCACAGGAAGCTCTGCTTGTCCTCCTTTCCCTACTTTCCTCCCCCTTAACTACATTCTGCCTCTTCTCCCCTCAGCCTGGCCCTGTTGAGGCCAGGATCAACGTGTTTTCCCCATGAAGACCTGCAGTGTAGCTCCTGTTCTAACCTGCGGTGGTGTGAGGAGGGCCGTGGCGGGGGCTCCGCTGCCCCATTGCTGCTCCCTGTGCCGGTTTGCCTCCGCGCGGAGCCCCCCCTGCCCCTGTCGCGGTTATCGTCGCTCTCGGGCCTCTCCCCTCACGCCCCGCTTCCCGCCCAGCCCCGGCGGCGCCTCTCCCCTCAGCGCAGCGCCCCCTGGCGCCGGCCCCGCCCCTGCCGAGCGCGGATTCCCCCGCCGCCCGCCTCCTCCGGCTCTGCCCATTGTTCTCCCTTCCCTCGCTCCCTCCCTCCGCCCGGGGCTCGCGTCCTCTCCCCGCTCTCCTCCATCCTTCATCCTTCATCCTCCTCCTCCTCCTCGCTGTCCCTCCCGCCAGAGCTGATGTCACGCACCCGCTGAAGGCGCGGGCGATCATGGCTGCTGCGGCCGGGGCCGTGCGGCCGGCCTCCAGCTAATGCCCGCGATGGAGCCGGCTTGCCTGCTGCGGTTCTTGCGGAAGCTCAAGGAGGTTTTCGACGTGTGCGACGAGGATGCGGACGGCTTCATCCGGGTGGAGCACTTCGTCGCCCTGGGGCTGCAGTTCGGCCAAGGGGATGAGGTGAGTGAGGCGACCCCGGTCCCGCCCGGCCCCCGCAGCCAGGCAACTTTCACCTGCTGCTCCCTGAGGGACTGGCGAGCGGGCCGCGGCCGTGCCCGGCCAGACCCCACCGGGAACCCCCGCACCCACCTGCCTTCATCTCGGCCCGTATTCACCCCGTCCCTTAGGGACCCCCCGACTCCTTTCAGGGCGGCTCGGAGCCTCCCCAGTCCCTCAGTGGGTCCCAGAGCCCTCCCCATGGCAGCCTCTGGAGCCCCTTCCCTCAGGGCCACCCAGCCTCTCTCCCCCTTTCCCTCAGAGTCGTTCCTAAAGACCGCCCAGATCTCCCCTTGTCTCAGGGAGTCCCGGAGCCTCCCCGTTCCCTCAGGGCTCTCCAGACAGCCCAGGCTCATCTGTCTCCCGGTTCCCTGGTGTGGGGGACAGGCCCCTCTCAGGCCCCCTCCTCCGGGCCGTCCCGGTGCTGCGCCCTTCGGGGAGGTGTAGTTATTGTGGTGCCAGTGGGGTTATTGCGTCCCGGCTGAGCTGCGTCCGCACCGGGGTCCCGGGCTCTGCAGGGAGCAAAGCTCGGGGCTGAGCGAGCTGAAGGCGGGCAGCGGGCAGGTGAAGTGCAGCAATGTCTGAACAGGCAGGGAAGCACCAGCTCAGGTGCACCCTGAAGCCTTCAGGTGATGGGTTGGAAGTGAGGGCTCCATCCAGCCCTTCAGTGACACAGCGTAAATCTGGAGTCTCGCCACTGGTCTTGGTGGGGCCCCTGCGTCAGTGGGACCGCTGTAAATCCGTGACATCAGTGTAAATGGGAGTGGGATCCAGGCCAGTGTCTGCGAGGGTAATGATGTGCCTTCGGTTTGAAACAGTTCCCTTAAGTGATTCAATCAAGGGCTGCAGTTCCAACAAATTAACCGTCAAGAAACGCTTCTTTCCCAAGGAGAGCTCTCGGGATATTGCACTAAACTGTTTAATGCTTCACAGTATGTCCAGGCAGTTTTGGGTGCTGGGGAAAGGGAGTGGAGTTGGGACTAGGATAGTGTTCAGAAAACCAGTATCAGCCAACCTTTAAAAGTACAATACAGCAAATTAATGTGAGGAGCCAATTAAATGGTAGTTTATAAAGGGATGTCAAAGAGGCAGCAAAACCAGAGTGAATTCAGAGAAATTGTTGGAGCAAATGATTTATTTTTGGCTTACCACTGCTAATGAAATATAGCTTGTGAATGAAATCGGAAGACCAGAAGACAGAAGGCTTATTGCTTGCAGATAGTCACAGGTCTGTTAAACATTTTCTTAATGAAAAGATAGAGCTTCTTGTTCTAACCAGCAAAAGGAGGAGAAATGAGTAATAGTAGAGAGCTTTATTGATTTCTGGGTTTATTTATTTCTTGGTATCATTTCTTATAAACTAATAGAAGTCCTTAAATCCTTCCCATCAGACACACTGCATCAGAATTGCTTTCCACACTACTGCATTTATGTGGCAGCAGATCAGTGGCTTTCTCTTGCAGCACTGAGGGAGACTGGTCAAATTCCACTGCCTGTTTTGCAGCAGGATGGCATTGATGAGCATAACAATCCTTTTTGGTCTTAGATATCTCTAAGGTTGTGAGAAGGGAGCATGTTCTGTCAGATGCAAAGGAGGATTCAGGTGGTGATCTCATGAGCTTAGAAGTATATTAGTTGGAAAATATTTAAACAGAATGGGAAAGAAAGCTGGAAATCTTAGCAATGATGCCAGTAGAAAAGCATCAGTTGCCAGTGGTAGTGTCTAGGTTTCAGGATGGGCTGGCTCACTGGGCACACACAGAGAGATCTCCAGTGCTGAGAAATGTGTTTGTATTTTGTTCAGTGTTCAATAAGATAGTTGCAAAACTGGGTCAGAGAATCTATCTATGTATCCATCAGCGTTATAATATAACTTGTTCTGGTTTGCTTCCCTCTGCCTGTTGTAGTCATTAGCTAGCAGTCCCCTGACTTCAAAGGAGCATGTGTCAGCTGAGTAAATGGGATTTGTAAATCACCAAAAGAGGCTTGCTAGGGAAATACAGCATCAGTTTTCCAAGTGCGGATTTACTGTGGAACAATCACAGTAGGTGAGCTAGTATGGTTTTAAGTCTTGTTAAAAATGAACTTTATGTGTGATGAATCACAGTTGATGTTTGGAGAAGGTGAGAATCTATTCTTCCATCTAGCACAGTGTTTTCAGCCTTGCATCAACAGGAACCTAATAAGCTCTGTGCAGAAATCCATCTCATGAAATTAAACTGAGGAGACAGTGCTAGAGAGCAGCTCCCTTTAACACGGTAGAATATTTACTGTCATTGAAAATTAACTATTCATTGGAACATGCTACACTTCTTGGACCTGATCCACCTTAGGTTTCTTTACATTCAAAGCAAGTCTTTTCACTGGCATCAGTGAAAGACAGACTTGCCCTCATGTGTAAATTGCTTCTATTTACGTAATTCATCTGGCCACAGGAAGGATCCAAATTTGTAGCATTATAGCCTGAATAATTCTGATTCCTACCAGCAATAGCCCTGGGTCACAAAATGAAACAAGAGAGTATCTGCCCCTTCCGTTGTGCCAGCCCAATACACAGCTTTCCATCTCTTCTCTACCTCCTCGGAGTCACTGCCATCCAAAGTTTGGAGTCTATAAATCCTTAATAGTGACTTCAGTTGGGCTGTGGTTGGACTCTGCAGGGTGTTTAGCACTTTCTGGGTTTTCATTTCCTTTCAAATTCCTTTTTCTTTCTTCTTTGTGTGTGTGGGGTTGTGCAAGTAGTCAGTCACAGTGCTGAAATTTATCATTCCTGAAAGATAACCCTCTGCAAACTGCCCCAAGGCAAAATGTTGCAGCAAGGCGACATCTTACTATTCAAGCAAAGCAGTCCTTACCTGCACAGTCAAAATAATAAACTTTAACATTTCTGATCAATTTCTGTACTATTTTAGCAGGCTTTTGAAGTCTCTGCTTCTAATAACTTGATGCTTTGCTTTTCTTCTTTAAGACCATATCATCATGACTGTACCTCAGTCAATTCTGCCTTTCCCATGCACACTGAAATCCTCTTATTGCCATGCAGACGTTGCAAATCCACGGCAGCAGAATTGCCTCAGAGCAGCTGTTCAGGTGTTCTGGCTGTGGAATCACTTCAAGCAATATTGCTTGCAAAATTTTGCTTTGCCCCACAGAGCGTGTGGCTCATTTAGATGAAGAAGTGACTTGGTCATTTTAATTTGGCAGAGCCAGGAGCAGTCATGTCTCTGGATTACTGCTGTGTTACCTGACTTAATAGCAGACCAAGCTAGTTGTCAAGCACTGCTTACCCACACAAATAGCTGTGGAACTTTCGCTTTTAAGTAGTTTGGCATTTTGGCCTCTGTTCATCCCATCTGGCTGTAGGTATTTAACTGAGTTGTCTATATTTATCTTCCCCTGTGGTCACTGATGAGCAATTAAACATTCAAAGGATATAACAGGACTCAAGGATGAAATAAGTCTTTAGAGGTGCTTCTTTATCTCCACTGACAACAGAAACTCCTAGCTGAGACTTCTGGTTCAGTGCTTAAAAATAGCAGGCTTGGGCCTTGCCTTCCTCTTGAATGGGCTGTTTGCTGTTTGTGGAGGAATCTGAAGAAAGACGTGAAGGGCTGTTTCTAAAGTGACTTGATGGGATGGCATACGCTCACTAACTGAAGAAACACTTCACATAACACTGAAAAATGCCAAGAGTCGCTCACCATCTGGTTCCCTTTCACTGGGAAGATAGTTGCACTAGCAGCCGAGTGTCTAGGAGCATTGTGAGTGACATGTTCAGCAAGCCCCAGTTCTGGCAGTGGATTGTGTGAATGTATATTTCAGGGTAGTGCCAGTTGATGTTTCATTATGCCAGATTCTATTTAAACTTTACATTTCGTTTTGAGCAACAAGTGAAACATGCTGAACATGTTGATGACTTCTGTGTAAGCACCTTTTGGAGGTATGCAAACCATACAGGTGCTTAGACAGTAATATTTGTCATGATCAAAAAACACTCACCAATTTGAAACAGTGTCACACCTAAGAGGGAACTTCAGCAGTTAATGAAATCTATAGGCCAATATCAATTATTCTTGTGAATACACAGTAATTCACTTTAAGTCAATGGTTTACTAGTGGTGTAGAACTGAAGTAGCTGAAAAGAAGCTCCTGTATTTCATGTGAACAAGTTAAACTTTATGGTCAAATGAAACCATTGAAATAGGGAGATGCTTGTTGTTAATTTTAGTTGCTTTCATTCATCCCTATTCTAAGCTGAAATTAAAGACATCAAGTGCTGCTCAGGTAGTAGATTATGGCTGCTGACTGAGGTTAATGACAGTCCTCATGCTGCATTTTGACTTGCTCTCAGATGTCTCCCAGGGACACTTGACAGTCATGCTCTGAACACAGCCATTCTATTGTAACTATGCTGTAAGTAGCTTGTTCTGTAAAGAGCAGGAGTGTAATTTCAACTGCATGACAATATGGAGCCTTTCTGAATGATCTGGGTGAGTCTCAGCCATAATGTTGTATTTCCAAGTTGCACCCAGAAATCAATGGAATTGCTGCAAATTTACATCAGTGTGCATGATGACAGACAGACATGAGTTCATACCTTCTCAATAATAGCAGTAGGCTCTGGATTTACCTGTGGCCATGAGAAAAGGAGGCATTGAAATAAAGTATTAGTTACCAAGCGATACTGCCATCCTCATAGTGAAGGCAGGAAAGAGTTATGACTTCTTTCTTCTCTGCTTTCCCTGGAAATAATTACGGAAAGAAAAAAGAAAGTATTTGCTCAGATGTAATGAGAATGCAAAGAACACTTCTGTGTGATGGTGTTCCCTAGATAGCAGCAAGGCTGCCACTTGTTTAGACTCCTTAAAACTGTACTTGCTGATGACCCAAATATTCATATCATTGACAGTGACTTGGGGGAAAATGCAGTTCTGAAATGGCAGAGTGGGGTATTTAGTTTGTGGATTAGGCAAGGTACAGTCACTGTAGCCTTTCTAATTCTGTATAAATCAGCACTGAATATGTTTAAAATAGCCCTTTGGTATACTCTGAAACTAAGCATGTATTTTCTGAACAGCTGACATAAAGCAAGTTTAGTACTTACTGTTAATCAAACATTTTCTGAAGCACTGATGTGGAGAGAGAAGCTGTAGTTTGCTGTGCACTCATGAGTTTAATTCGTTGTGTAATATGTTTGCATTTCAAAGGCGAGAGCTCTGAAGGGGTTGCATGTATAGTTAAGAATTGATTGTTGCTGCGTTTTGCCATGCAAGTCAGTGATTTGAAATAGTAAATTCTTAATGCCCAAAGGAAAGGCAAATAATTTTGGTAGCAATTCTTGATATTTAAGTGACTGTAAATGTAAAAGCATATGGAACGTAAAGGAAAAAGCATATGGATCAGGCACAGATGACATGACTGCATCTTTTGTGTACAGTATGGAACGTAGCATAGGTAACTGGTGATGTTAAAACATTCAGCTGCCTAGCAAGACCAGGTGTTTATGTAAATTCTCCTCCCTCTTCCCCCCTCTCCATGCCTGATTCAGCCCATGCTGTTGTGACGTTGGTGCTGTGACATGTCTGTGTGTTCCCTAGAAATTTGCTTTTGCAAATTCTAGCACGTACGGATTTTATTCCTCTAATAGGATTAATCTTTGAAAAGTGACTTACACAGAATTGCTGCAAGGAAGGGTAAGTCTTGGAGGAGGAACAAGCCCCTGCCATGTGGTATTTGTGTGGGTGATCCCCAATGCAGAACTATCTTTGGTTTCTAAATTGCATTGTTACCTACAATTTAGCACAATCGACTCGTGCTCGGCAGCAGTGCTTTTATAGCAGCAAAGTGGAAAAAATCAATTGCCTTTTAATGTTTCCGTAAGTAAATGTGATTGCTTTTATTCTCTGTGCAGCTGAGTTTCCTATTAATTGCATTTGATTTTAATGCTAATGTTCACAAACAATTTAAACCCCCTGATCTGGTTTTTGAATGAGGCTGCTCAAGAACTAGAGATAAAGGTCTAACAGTTCTTAAAATGCGCAGTATTTTGGGAGACACACGTGATCTCAGACCTAGATACTTGCACAGACTGCTGAATAAATACCCATACATGCTCTGAACATAGTTAACTCTGTGTAGGGTGGGATTAAGTACCTGAATGATAGAAGAGAGCTTCAGACACAATCACTAGTACTATAACATATGGTTTTACACAGCAGTGCGAGTGTAAACAAAGCACTGTATAATACATTTAAGTCCCTTTTTACTCAAGGTATAACTGAAGGGCCTCACTTGCAGACAATTTAAGTGTTTCTATAGAGCTATGAATGCTATTTTCACACTTTAGATGCGGTTAAAAATAGTAGGGCGCCTTCCTAAGCCTTGCATCCAGTTTAGCTTTGCAGAGTGCTTGGCCCCAGAGTGGCAGGAGTGAACTCTGGGGCCAAAATCCTGCAGGAGAGACAGATCTAGTGTGTACAAGCACAGACCTGGAGAAATTGCAATGTACTCTTCAGATCTTAAAGCTGCTCTAACCACTTAGCTCGGGTGTAGTGTTATGGATTTAGCGTGTCAAGCGAAAAGCTTAGAAATGGTAGAGACTTTTCTGATTTCCACTTTGTATCTCATAGAAATGTATTTAATGGGAGTGTAATTTTTTTACAGCACTATTTCAGGCTTTATGCAGCCTCCACAACAATTGCTGTACAGCCTTGTGCTTTCTTCAGGATCTGTGCACCACCAGGTCCAGTTGTGCCTGGGCAGAGTGCTAATTTGATAGATTCTGCCCACAGAGAGCTGTGTTCTCTGGGAGGGGAGGGACAGTCCTGAGCAGCAGCTTTGAGACAGGACCTTCACCTTCAGAGGCGAATTGAACAGAGCAAGGACATTGATTTGAGGATTCAGTCTGAGGCATGGCTGTAAAAGCAGCTGGATCCTGAACTTAACTGTTTTTCAGGTGTATGCATGGCAACTGTAAGTAAATACAGATATTTTCCTAATGGATGTTTGTTAGCAGAGTCAGCAGCTTGGATAGCTTTGTAGAACAGAAGAAAAAGTGCTCTGCATTAGCTGTTAAAGGGGAATCTGTAGAAAAAAAAGGGTGCTGAAGAATTACTGTAGCAGCTTACTGATTTTATTGGGGAATCTGATGCTGCTGGGAAGGCTGAAGATAACATGTTGATGAGCGTGCTGTGAAGCAGTGTGCTTGGTTTGGTCCAAACAGAACTGCAGTGTTGAATCGTGTTTCTTCTTTTCTGAATGGGTGCTTTGGGAATTTTTTCCATCAGGTAACCCATTTTCATAAGGAACAAAACATTGTAGACTAAGCTGTTCCAGATCAGAGTATCCCAATTCTGCCACAGGCATACTCTACAGTGGTTAGCAACTCACTTCAAACCTGTGTGTCCCCTCCTGTGGTCAGACATACCTGACAACAGACAGAGCTGTTGACAACACAAAATTGGTTCTGTAGAATATGGACAATTAATTCTGTGTTTAATCAATGCTGAGAAACTCCAGGTGTTGGCTCATCTGCAGCATGGCAGCATCTCAGCAATACAGAACAGCATAAGAGTGTCTTGGCTGAAGCTCATGTTTTCTTCCTGTCTTCTTTTGGCAAGTAATGTATAGACCCCAAGTCTGGTCTGGGGGGGAGGAGGGAGGGAAGTCCTAAAATTTTAGATGAATTTGACAAGGTTTTTTTGCCTTAAAATAGTAAGAATGTGGTTAACTTCACCTTTGGGGCTTCTGGGTTGGTTTGGTTTGTTTATTTGAAGTAGGCCATCTTGATTGCTTCCAGCTGAAGCTTTTTATTGACAAAATTGAAATATTTAGCAAACAACAAGTGACAATGCTCCAAAACAGATTTTGCTCAACACAAAGCATTTGTGTTTCAGTTTTCTTCTGAGAAACATGAAAAAGAAAAGAATTGGTTTGATTTCCTTTACTTGGCGAGAAAGCTGAAAAAATCCATTTCTTAGCAAGTTGTGTATCGAGCAAAAGCAGAGACTGTGGAGGTAGGAGAAAGAGGAAATCTGCTATTCAGTACACCTCTCCCCTGCCTAATTGAAGTTATGTTCAGCTTCCAGTTATCCAGAGCTGGGGGGAAAAGAAAGCAATTGGTAAAGCAAAACCATGGATAATGCCAATCGCTTTAAGAGACTAGAAGCATGTAATCTTTGGGAGAGGGAGAGGGGGGAATCAGTGAGCTTGGTAGGAAGCAGGAACAGCTTTAAAGTGGTGAAAGAGGATATAGAATTTGGGCTCACGAGTATTTGTTTCTTTGGCTGTTGGTTTTCACAGTTCACAGTTGCGTCATCATTCCCTGATGATCTGACTTCGTTTACTGCAGCCAAACACTGGTGAAAACTGGTGAAACCTCTGAATTGTAGCCTCTGGTATGAAAAGTGAATTGTATGTTTCATTCCTCAGTTCTCTTTGGGATTGTTTGAAAGTAAAGGATTGAGAAGGGATTTGGGGCACATCTTTAAAGGAGCTTTGATAATGTCAGTTTTGCTTTCCTTACTGAGCGATTACCAGGCATGGAAGTTTCCACTGAGAAAAACTGCATCTTGTCTTCTCACCTGGGAATTGCGTGCCCTTTGCCAAGTGCAAGCTCTTCTGCACAGTTGGATTCAGTTACTGGGAAGTGCTGTGACGTTTGCTCCCAATCAGACAGTCCAATATGTCTTGTTTAGAGAATGAAATTGGTTTGAACAGTCTGCTGTTGACAGCTCTCATTTGGGAAAGTCTAAATTTGGAGGTGAATACATTTAGAACTGCCAGTGCTACTTTGGGGTGACAGGCTAGTATCTTTACCAATAACATACCACCTTACAACCGTCCCTATAGTCACCTTGCCAGATGACTCTCCTGGTCATATAGAGA
This sequence comes from Agapornis roseicollis, assembly GCA_002631895.1. Taxonomy (NCBI): domain Eukaryota; kingdom Metazoa; phylum Chordata; class Aves; order Psittaciformes; family Psittacidae; genus Agapornis; species Agapornis roseicollis. The sequence continues at coordinate 466,478 of NDXB01003098.1, forward strand.
ATTTCTGGATATCTGTAAGCCAGTTTGGAAGCTTTGGCTCTAACCAAGCACGTGATGTCTTGCCAATGGATGAAAAGATGGTTTACTATGTACAGCAAATTTGGCATTGGTCAGTTTACTGTCCTGGTGTGAACGCTGGCAGGTCATTTGTTCTTGATTTATGCAGTCACCCAGGTAACCTCAGAAAAAGGTAGAGTATTCACAAACCACTTTGATTTTGCCAGAAGTACAAGGCACAGATTGTCTTTCCTTTGTGCGTAGGCCCTTGTGATTCTCTTACTGAATTTTTCTTGCAAAACCTGGTATGACTATTGTGAACTGCAGTTTTTTCCCCCAGCAATAGTTTTATTTGCCCATGGCATTCTAAATAGATTTTCAGAAACTTGACAGTCCTGGTGTGTGGAAGCATCCTCTTGGTACTTCTTGTGCTCGGTGCGTATGAGCCATGCTGCTCGCTGCATGATTCTGGTAGAGGTTGGTCCTCTTTATCAGCTCATCCTTGGGAGTGGACACCAAATATTCAGTGCATTGGCACACGCTGGGCCAAATTGCTGCTTTCAGTTGTTGCCTGTGGCCACAGAATTCTATGAGGAGGAGGAGGAGGGCACCATGCTACAAGGAATTTTAATGCATAAGATTCAGAGATGCGTCAACGGACACATCATGAACACTGTAATCACCACTGTTGGTCTACAGCATCACAGCTCTAGGTGCTGGTTTTTGCTGGAGACTAGTTGAAGTAGCGCATGATGGCCTCATTATGTTATTTTCCCAGTTTATTCCTTCCTTCTTTAGGGAAAGCTCAAGTTCTGGACTCATCATTGCCTGTGGTTTTTGGTGGATGGCTCCTGTTTAAATAATGCTGGTCAGGCAGCACTGGCTATGTTAAAACAAATTAGCACCTGTTTGGAAGGGAATAGAGCTTTGGACGAGTTAAAGTGGTTCTAAACACAAATGATTTATACAACATTTCAGGTGAAAAGCTTGGTTGACTGAGTTGGTGCAGTGATGTGGTTCTAAATTACCTTTGGTTTTATTGCAGTTGGCTGCTGCAGGGGCTCTTTAGCTATACATTCCACTCAATGGCACTTCTCCTAATTCAGTGCTTGCTATTGCTTGCATTTTGTAGATGTTGCATTAATCTGTAATGCTGACTCCCTGGATTTACAGTGCAGGGTGAAGAGAGTAGGAGTGTAGACTCTCCTCTCACAGCAAGAAATTGTTAGTGTCTCTATTTTGGGGAAGTGTGAAGAGACATTTCAAATACCTTTTCTACAGAAGGGAGGGTTGCCATGGATAACAGCTGTGATACATGGGGTCTGATTCCCCATTCCACCCCCTTTACTTTGTTCTGTCATGAGATATGAGCATTCATTGTTGTTGCCTTCACCAGAGGTGGTTCCTGAGCCTACGAGGCCACCAGGCAGAGCATCCTCTGGAGCACCTTCTGCAGAGACAAAGGTGCACAATTAGCCCTTTATTTGGGGGATTTTGTATGAAGAAGCGAGGCTCCAGAAGGGTGTTCTCAGAGTACCTGAAGGTGTCTGTGTGATCTGACCTTACTGAGTGGGTACACAGGTTCCTTTCTTTCCCTTTTTACGCTTTATAACTACTTGAAAGCTCACTGTCTCAGGAGCTTGTGTCATTCTCTGGATAGAATCATAGAATAGTTAGGGTTGGAAAGGACCTTAAGATCATAGTAGGTGTGCCAGTCATAGAAGGTATTTCTCTAAATAGTCAAATACAGTTGTAACTTTAATTTCTCTATTTTCCTCTCTGTATTTTTTTCCCTTCTTGCTACTGGTAGAAACCCATGTTACAATCAGTTACAAAATTAAGCAGCCATTATGCCTGCTTAATTTTGGTAAGCCCGCTGTCAATAATGCTGATTGTTTGCTGTCATCCACATTGACCTGTGGTTTCTCTAAATGAATTGGGCAGAAAGGTCCCAGTGGGAAGGGGCAAGAAAGATGTTCTCTTCAAACAGACAGATTGCAAACAGATGGACAGCAAGGAATGAATACAAAGGGAATACAGGTGAAATGGAACATATCAGTGTTGGTGCTGTTTGAGTATATATGTGTGTATATCTTAATATCTACATGCAGGAACTGATTTCTGGAAGTAAACTGCCAGCCTGGAATGCAACTTGATGTTAAGACCCAAGGTGTGTGCTCAGTGCACACTGTAATTAGATTGTGATGGCAATTTCTGTGCAGGACTGAACTTTAACCTTTCAAAAACTCACTCTTTCTTCAGGAGCTCATGGGTCTAGTTATGATACCAACAATGAACTCTGGGAATGTCATCGGTTATCAGAGGGGAGGAAAGGAGAAGCTATCAAAAGGATGGTATTTTGATGGCATTTAAAATGTAATCCCCCAAACTGTATTTAATGCTTTTCTAATTCTGCTGGAAGTCAGTGACTCCAAAATGCTCCAGGAGTTTTTGAAAATCTGATTTTATTTCCTCAAGTACAGCAGAGGTTTAGCAAAATTCTGCCTTTGCCCAAAGTAGACTCAGGAGATGCTGGATCAAGTCACACATTGCTCTCAGCAGAGCAATTTTCCCTACTTCTGGAACTGGCTGTTGTGCTTTCTGTTATTAAGGAGGGAGTTATTGCTGTCTTTAGGTGAGGTTTCCATGATACTTGCTGCTTGGCACTTGGGAGACTCTTAGTAAAGAGCTGATGTGCTTCCCAGGAAGATTTTGTGAAGTCTGTTAAATGGGTCGCCATGTGCCAGATAACATAAGCAGTGTCTGCATCCCTTCTTGGGACCAGCAGAGATGGAAGGGTTTGTACCATCCTGAGCTGTGCATCAGCCACTGCTTGAAGGAAATGCCACACACACCTTTGAAATATTCCCCTTTGTTCAACTAATAGTATCAAAATCAAAAAGACCTTTCCTTGGTGGCACATTAGTAGATTTAGGTCACAGTCTGTAAATGAGTGTGACTCAGCTGTGTGAATAAATCAGCTCACTTGATTGTGAGATGAATTTACACTTTGAAAGCTTTTAATAGGTTATGAATATTCAGGGTCTGGCACATGGTAGGGGATCTAAAGCAACAGCTTAGATTCCTACAGCCTTGGCTCTCACTCAGCAAGTGTTGTTACAAAAGAGTGTCTTGGAGTGGTAGCAGAGCTGCTCTGATCCCTCTTCTTTGTCCTTTTTGCTGTTGCTAATAGGAATGCAACAGTGCAATGCGCTAACTGGTGGCTCTGCAAGACAGGTTTTGTCATGATGATAAATGCTCAGAGTGCATTGTCCTCTTAGCACTATTTGTAGACATCAGATGGCATTGCACAGCTGTCAGAGAAGGGCATTTGAAATCTCTCTCTGGCTTGTAGAAGAATCTGGGAACAATTACTCACCCCAGCGCTGTGGGCAGTGGCAGCACCAGTCTCTTTTCCTCTATTTCCAGTGCTCGGCAAGCCTGAAACTCGGTTCTCTTTAGTGTCCTGTTCAGCACATGAAAAATTGCAAATGACTCCTGAGAAGTCCGACAAACTCAGGATTTTGTCTCCTCTTGGTTATATTCCTGCATATGTGCTGGGGTATGGGTTCGTGAGGGTGCGAGGAACTACATTTGTACAGCCTGGGGTGGACAGTATTCTAGAACCTCTTGGCACAGACACAGGGCAAGTAGTAAACAATAAGCTCACTTCATTTCTGGGGAAGCTGTCTCCTACGGAAGCTGTCTCCTACGGATACTAAACAGCTGTCTGGCCAAAGCTTGCCTCTGAGCAGTTGCAAGGTGGGTCTGCAATCCTGAGGTCTGGGCACCAACAAGAAGCATTTAGCAGAACACTTTATGACAAAGCTCATGCCAAAGAAGACAGCTCTCCTGGGTTCTTATGATCAGGTACAAGCTTCATGGTGGTAAATGCCTGTATCAGTGAGAGTTATGACATTGATTTATACAGAGGAGCCCATGCTCATGCAGGAAGCAGCCAACAAATGCACTGGACTTCCCTGGGCTCTGTTGAGTCTCAGCATCCTGTAAAAATTCCTAATTTGTTACTTTTTTGAAATACTGTTCACATATCAGTGGGGAAGGGAAATAAAGATGCTGGTGCGAAGTTACCCAAGTCAAGAATAGCCTCCAATGGGCTGTGAAGTGGTTTAAATTTGATATTTTTGCTTGCAACAGAGATTTCTTGCCAAAGCTCTGTGGAATTAGATTGAAAATCTGAGTTCAAGGTAGCTGGGTAGGAAAAAAGGATTTGGCAGTGCTATATAGATCCTTTAATCAAAAAGGGTCTATACAGCACCTCAGCAGAGTTCTGCTTGGTACAGCCTCTCAGTGCCTTGCATGTGCCAAGACTGAATCATAGCTGATGATGAAGTCAAAGAGGTGACAGGGCTGAGCTGGAATATGTCTGGTTTAGGGGTCACACACAGCAGCCTGCCACAGCAACTCTGCAGATGGCCAGGCCCAGGAATGCTGCTGATAGGCAACACTTCCTGAAAAGGGGAAAAATGAGAAACACATTTGGTATGAAATCTGAGCTGATGATCCACGTGCAACCAGGCACATCTGCTGTTCCACTGGTAGTGCATTGCTGCAGTACCAGAGTTTGTGATGCTGAGCAGCTTGATAAGAAGCTCCATTATTTGCAGTGAAAATTTGTCAATGCAAAATAAAAGGGGGAAATAATGAGGTTTCTAAAAGGCAGGAGAAGTTATCTAACAACAGTATTAGTGCAAAAAAGTCCAGTACATCCTGCACAACTGCTCATCCTCTGCAAAGTATAGCCAGATCCTGATGGATAGCCTCTTGTGTGGCAGAATTTATACCATTGATAAAGGCAGTAAAAGAGAGGAAAAACCATAGGCTTCAGTTGTGCCAAGCACTAGGCATGTGCTCAGACCCCAGTGATGCTAGTAGGGTATAGGTATATGAAGATGTATTGATGGTTTCTGTTGAACAGGGATGGAGCTGAATAAAAGGTTCAAGTTGAATGCTATAGCAGTGATTTGTTGAAGTTAAGCTTCAAGAAGTCTATGGTTGGGGGCACCAATTTTAACATGATTCTCCGGAAATTAATCTGAAAGCACAAAGGTTGTAAAACCTGACAGCTTTCTAAGGTTTTAACCAGGCTATGGAATTCCACAGCAAAAGTACATTTCATTATTAAATTCTGCAAGTAGAGTAGAAATCCATCATTTCCAGAAGGTAGGTTAGTTTATTGTTTGATTCTGGTTCATTATCTGTAAGGAGAGCTGAGCAGTGGAGGAAGCTGCTGACAGTAGGTGTAAAATGCTTAAGATCTATAAGGCTAGACTGGACACGTGTCAAGAATACTGAGATGTTAAATCTGTCTCCCCAAGCTACAGCATAATATATCTAATGAGCCAGGGGCTGCCTCTTCGAGAGAGAACTCTAACTGAATAAGGCTGGGAAAGAGAAAGTGGAGAACCAGAAACTTGTGTTGACAGACAGTGGATTTGAACCTGCAGAATTCTCACCTGGCACTTCAGTGCAGGCTCGGCCGTGTGCAGGAGCAGCCCTGGCTTCAACAGGAATATCTGTAGCCTGTTTTGGAAGGCTGCTCAGAAAACTTCCCTTGAAGCACACGCTCTGCAGTTGTGCTGCACTGGGGCAAAGCTGCTCAGCATTTCTGCATGGTGAGATTCTGAATAGCAGAGCAAGCGTCGGGAAGGAAATGTGCTCACTGATCAAGATGTTCCAAAGTATATCTTCAGGGCAGGTCTGAGTCAACACTCTGATAGTGCTGTCAGACGAAATGATAACACAGAATATTCTGACAGCCTGCTTGCTCTGGAAACAAACGCTGTCTGTTCCTTGGCAGTGATTTCTGATTAAACTGGGGGCTGGAGTTGCTAGTGCTAGTTGCCACTGTGACTCAAGCCACTGACTCCTCTTGTATGACATAAAACACTCAAATATTTAGATTAAATACATTCAAGTGAAATATGGGAATCCTCTTTTTATTTGGGAAATTGAACTGCTCTGTAGCTTTATTAAAGATCTCTGAGATCCACCTGAATCACAGACAGCAGTGAGGAAGCTCAAATACACATGCCACAAAAGAAAATACGTAAGAGGAGAATTTTGACATAGGTACCCTCCATCTTCAGTTTGCAATTATGTCTGACCTTTTAGAATAAGCCAAGTGCAGAAAAGGCGCTTGAATCCATCACACTCAAGATGAGCTTCATTTATACTTCCTGGTTTCCTGAGAGCTCTGCTCTTTGCAGTAAAGAGCAATCAGGTTAATCAAAATAGCTGAGAAAAAGGAAATTATATGCAGGAAATTCTCCACTGGCTCATCCAAGATTGCATGCAATGCTTTTGTAGGGAAGTCTTGCAGACTCCAAGGGCAGAGACGTAAGGCACTGAGCAATCTTACTGCTGTGTGTACAGCTTCACACAGTGTAAAGCACATGCTAAACTTGTTGCTGATTTTTTCCTTCATGTTGTGTTTCCTCTCCTGTTTTCTATTTCTCTGTCAATCTCTTCTTTGTCTTTTGCTACCTATAGTCCTACTTGGAGGTCCTTGGCAGGGTTTGTGTTCTGTCTTTCTTTCAGGGGCAACACACTTTCTAGTGACTGTTGTTGTAGAACACCTTTCTGCTCTTAAATCTTTCCTAGCTAGTGTAGGTTCAGAACTAGTGAAGTTCCTGTCTTCTGTGGGATTGTGGAGGGATCTCAGACTCTGGAGTTCAAATGTATGAACAGGTTTGTTTATCCAGACCTAGAAAAACATCTCCACCATCTAGACAGCATCCTTGAACTGTGGCTTTATCCACATGTTGGATAATCTGTGTATTGGGAACAAAAGGAGATATGCAATTCCATCAAGCTGAATCACAGTAGGAGGATTAACAGCAAAATAAACAGGTTTCTATTCACTATGTGTAGGTCTGTCAGCATATTTTGACAGTTTGTTGCAGTGATGCATTAGTCAGAGCATTATGTGAAAGTGTCATATCTGTATCTGACAGCTTACCTGTAACTCTCATGACTCCAGCTGCTTTTAAGCAGCTTTTACTTATATGCATTTTCCCCATCCCATCTTCCTAAATCAAAGATGGGGTATTGTCACAAGCTGGAGCCTGAACCATGGCATCTCATTTTCTCCTGTTATGAAAGTGGACATAAAGTGGTTTTTCCATTTCATTGTCTGGGCTGAGTGTTTGCGAACAGAGCTTGAGCGCAGCAGAGCCTGGAAACCAGCCTGTAACCTTAGGAAACAGTGGAGTGATTATCTGCCACAGGCCATGCTGTTGCTCTTGACGAGGGTGTTGCTCCTGCCAGAGGGAGCAAACCAGCCATTATGTTGGGTCATGTCCTGCACCGCAGTTCAGGATCAGGTTTGTGTTTGCTTTCCATGGAAAGATTGAGCATGTACAAATGTGGCTGTGACACAGTCCAGTCCATCAACACATGTAAGTCAGGTGGTAAAATTAAGACGTACCTAAGTGTTGGCTTGTTCTGTATGGGCTGCTGTCTGAATGAGAGGAAAGGTCTGCTTGAAATATCTACTAGTCTGTTGAGATTGGCAGTAGGAAATTTCTTCAAACAAATGGAAATTGCAAAACCTTGCATTGTTTTGCACCTTTGTGGAGCTCCATTGACTTTAGGAGGGCTCCCTGTGTCCAAAGAGGATGGCTAGACCAGAGCCTAATTAGTAAGTACCTTGAAGAGAGGAGGGTAAGCCACATATTTAGAAGAGCATCGTTTGCCAAGGGCCATGGTGGTTAGAAGAGAGCCAAAAATCAGTGCCAAGAAAACTAGTAATCCTCAGAATCATTGGTCTAGAGTGAAGGAGAACAAGGTACCCTTCCTGGTGTCTGCTCAGTGTGGTTAAAATTGACTTGGATTTTAAAATTATGGGACATACTTAGCAAACAATCACTCCTGATACCTTCAAATCAGCTAAAGGGCACTCAGGAGAAATGCTAACTTGAGTTGTAGTGAACGCAGAAGAGAGAAGGGTGGAAATACTGTCTGAAAGGTAACAGCAGATTTCTCTGCAGTACTGAGTGCAAGAGACTAATGAGCAGTGCCTGAACACACATGTGACCACTGCATTTACTGTAGATGTTTTTCTATAGTGTTCACTCTTTCTTACCTATATCAGCTATGATTTGTAACCTCTACTGACTGCTTAAACACAAATTTTCTTGTTCCTGCTTTAATTTCTTGCTCAGGAAGAACAAAATCTACTCATATCTCAGGTCTGCATCTTTACAGAAGAGTAACTCTGTCTGGGGCAGTGAAGGAAGATACAGCTCTGATTCTGTGCAAGATATTGCCAAGCCTGGACCAAAAGGTCTGTGAGCTCTGAATTAAAACTTTTAAATGCAAACCGAGAGCACTTGTTTAAATCTTTTCAGAGTCTTTGTCCTTGTGGGAAGATTTCACTGATCTTTTCAAACAAAAGCAAAGATGTTTCATCTCAGACTGACTGTCTTTGGTCTTTACTGCCGAAAATCCCAGAAGCTTCATACTCTGGTTTTTTTATTGGCATGAAAGAGATAACAAGAGGGAGAACCTGTCTGTCCTCTGACACTCTTGAAAACAGTGGAATGTGAACAAAAGAAAACACAGCCTTTAGAGACCTTGTGGAAAACCACCTGGAAAAACTTAATGTTTCTCTTTTTATGTTATTAGGTGAGCAAATTCTGCTTAGGATTTTTATTCCCTTAGACTGAAGGACACTTCAAGGCTCTAACTCTGTTCTCCATTAACTCTGGCATCAGTGTAACTGAGTTTTAATGAAATTCTCATTGATGCCACTCTAAGATTGGAATATGCCCTGTAAAAGGAGCTGTACCATTTTATGCTTAAAATTCAGGAGCCCTATTCCCAAAGCAGTTATGTAACACTTATACAGAAGAAACCATGAAATTATTAATAAATGCTGTTTAAAATATTTACAGGTCTCTCTATCTTGCTTCTTAGCAATGCAGGCATGAAAAGGTGGTGTGGAAAAACTGGCCAGGCTCGCAGTCTGCCCAGGAATCTCCTGCTTTTTGTGCACAGGAGACAGGAAAAGGGGCGGATGTCAGCGCAGCTGAGAGCTGCTGTCCTGGGCCCAAGTCCTTAAACAGCAGCCTGCAGGCTCACAGCCTTGTACAGGAGGAAGCAGGGTGTGCCAGCCATCCCTTGGAAAGCTGCAGTCATCAGTATCATTTTGGTCACATTCTACTCTACTTCTTCGCTAAATGTGGGCCCTGAGCTTCACTTTATTCACACTTTTGCTTTTTGGTCTATCCATGAAAGCAGCAGAGCCAAAGGAGGCAGCTCCAGGGAACATCTTCCCAGGTATGCCCAGAGTGCATCCTCCCGTTCTTTGTGAGCACCACACACTTTTAAAGCTCTATGTCATGTTTTTCCACTTCTGAGAGTAAATATTTAGTTCTGTGATTTTGGTGTCACTGGTCCTTGTTTGTTCTCAGCTTCAGTGGCCCATGCTCAAGGTCTTTTCCCTCATTCCAAATCTGTACTGGTGAGTTATTTGCACAGGATTTGCTGCTGCTTTTTTTCCTGCTCTCACAATCTGAGCTTGCTGGCTGTATGCTATGTGCTAGGTGATGATTTCTTTGGCATATTTCCTTTCTTTTGTTGGCAGGTCTTGAATTTGTTCCATTCTCTTTATGAAGTGAAGTGAAAAATGCTAGGCAGAATTTGCAGTTGCTATCACTTTTATTGAGTTAGTGCTGTATTTTGACATTGCTATTGTGTAAATTTTGCCCTTTTGAAGACTAAGTGTAGTTGATGTATGGTAGCTTTGTCATTGGGCTGCTGTGGCTGTAGATCCCTATCTGCTCAGCAATTGGTATGTGACACAAGTTTATTTCTGGGGTGGGGAAGTGGAACCAGTATTACAATCTACTGAGAGTATCTGATAAATTATTCTGTTCAATAGTAATGTGAAATGTGATGTTTTATTGCTTCCACCTGACCCTCTGAATATGCCATTCTCCTCAGTTCTTACAATTCATCCTTCATTATTTGCTCCAAACCGGCCATGACTTTGCAATATCCTGTGCCTCTGCTTCCCTCTCTTATTTCCCAGAGCTATAAAGGGCAAAATCCACATCAGTGCTGAGCTCATACACAGGGCATATAGCTTGCACTGGGACAGCCCAGTGCTGCCTGTGGATGTTGTTCTAATGTTTGGATTAGTATGGGGTATTAATCTGCCATGCAGTGTGATACTTCAGGGAGCTGCTAGCGATCAAAGCCCACAGGGACGGTGGTTTTTGCTCCATCAGGACACACTCAGTTTGCAAGGGCAGCATTTGGGATGCAGTACATCTGTGCCAGCTTTAGTGGTATCTCCTGGCTAATCTGCTCTCACCATATCTGCCCATCTCTCAGCAGTAACCTGAAGTCAGTGTCAGGGATAAAATACAAGGTAGTTGAAGGTGTTAGATGAAATCTGGGTGTTATGTCTGCTTGCAAATTGTTTCCAGGTACTGTTTAATCTAAGCTCTGTGATTTAGTATAAACTGTGCTGTATGTGCTGGGACCATTAATCTACCTAGACCATCTACATCTGGAAGCCTTTTTCATTTATGCACCACCAATTGTGTGTGAATTGGAATATGCTGTAGTTAAATGAGAGTGGGATTGGGAATTGGGGGGGAAGAAGGATATTTCTCCCAGCATACCATAAACTTGTGGCAGGCTCCTGTGACTCAAGTCTGAGCCCTGGGATAACAGTGCAGCAGAGGAGGAAGTCTTGAACACAAGAACATGCTTTTGCATTGGCTTCCCCAGAGTGGATTGTTCTGGAAGCAGAGGGCAACATGTGAGTGTGACTTCTGTTTGGTTTGCAATCCAATTTTACAGCTCACAGAAGAGACCTCGGGTCAGAGATCTGATCCTGTTACTGAATTAGCAGATATGTACATTCAACTTAGCATCAGGGTTACATCCTACATCACTCCCTGGCAGCTGCATTTTGTCTTAGAGCTCTCTTTTGGCTGATTCATAACAATTTATGGCCTGTCCTCAGACTGAAGAAAATCCCTTCTCTTGTGTCTTATATGTGTACTGAGGTCACGTTAACTTTCCATAAAAGCCTTTGGGAGACCTTTGGGAGTGCAGGGCTTCTGGCACAGCAGGACTGGAACGAGGCGTTCCCTGGGCATTGTGAGCTGCTGCCCAATCTGTCAGTCAAACCAAAGGAACATCATCTTCCTCATCCCCCTCTCCCTGCACTGGTTATTTTTAGCATCTCTCCACCTCTGCATGTTGGATGTGAGAGCTGCCTTGCAGTGGATGTGAGTACAGGCCAAATAGATTCCAAATAGCCAGGCTTGGAGTTTCTGATGGGTTTTATATAACACCATGTAAGGCATTTGCTTCTTTTCATGCGTCCATGATACCTGTGAGCTACCCACTGTAGTATTGTTCCTCAAGTGGAATAATACTTTATTTTCCAGTAATGAGGCTCCTTCACACAGATGCTATTAAAAGACTGGATCTAGGGACAGGGGATTTGCCTGACTTAGAAGTTCTTGGAGTGCTGTAATTGCCACAAGTAGTTACTTTAATGTATAAAAACCTACATATGGACACAGAATTGGATTCACTGCTGTAGTGTGTAAGTGTCTCAGTTGGTATGTGCTTATTTTCACTATTCTGAGGGTCTGGGGAGGGGACATGCAATAAAAATAAAGACCTGGCCTTTATGAAAACACTGTAGCCTGTAGCAAACAGAGGGCTGCTGAAAACTGAGCTATTCCTTCAAGAACTGAGACTTACCTTATGGAAGGAGGTGCTGGGATGAGTGTGTATGTGTGCACCATCCAGACCATTTCAGCACAGAATTAGCCATACTCATTACTTGTTCTCCTTCCTTAACTGAGTATTTGCTTAACATTTGACCTCCTTTAATGTACCCAGACTGAGTTGGCTTTTCCTAGATGTTCAGTCTGCAGCTCTTTATTCAGGCAGAATTCCCTTTATATGGGTTATGCTCACTCTGGATCAGGGCCAGCAGCTCCTACCCAGGCTAAACCATGGCCTTTCAGACGAGGTGCAGACTTTTCCCATCCCTACCATTAGATGGTTTATGCACTTTATGAGTTTTGCTTCACTGAGGACAATAGCAGCATCCTGGGAAAAAAAGAAGTCCATTTCTGTAAATAATAGAGGTTTGTTGTTAAGGTCAGTGGGGACTAGAGAAAAACACATCAGGAATTCTATGAAAACCTCTTATTCTCTGGAGATGTTTTTCCAGTGTCACAGATTCAGGAAGCTTGGAGCACCCTGTGCTATGGATGCTTGCATGACACAGACAGAGTCAAAGTGAGTGCAGATGAGATCCAACTGCACTTCAAGGTGCTGTCTTTTAGGAACAGAAATCCCTCTCCTCTTCCCACTTTCATTTCCCATCCCTTTGCTCCTAAAGCTTCAGTCTCACCTTCCCTCTAGGGGCAGCTTCCTTGAGTGCTGCTTCTTGTCTCTTCTGAAAGAAGTCGCTGGTGTTGCTGTGATTTTGAATTATAAAGAAGGAAGACCCTGAGGCAGTAAATACCTCAGCTGTATTTGCAGACTTCCACAGATGAGCAGTCAGTGTATGCAGCTTAAACTACCATGAAGGGACAACAGGAAGACAGAGCATTTTTTTTGGGTGATCAGCATCATATTATATTCTTCTCTGAGCAGACAATTTATTCAAGGGGTGACAGATTGTCTAGTCTGGCTGAGGCACTAGCCTGAGACTCGGTGGTTGCCACAGATTCCCTTTGCTGTCAATATGTAGTGTACCCAAGCATAAAATGAACTGTCAGACATCATCTTGGAGGTGCTGTGTTAGGACTCAATGGCCAGAATAAGAAACCTTGAAAGGCTACTGCCTGCACCTGGTTCACAGATGCTCTTAAGTTTTGGTTTGCAAGGCTTTAATTCAGCATGCTGTAGTAGCACTAAATATGTATCTATATTATAATATGTCCATTGAGCTATTAATAGCCCACATAGCAAGTGTCTTTTGAAGCAAGTGTAGCCTTTGCTGTATGAATCAGCTGAACATTTAATCCTGGAATACAGGCACAGGAAAATTCTTGAAAACCAAAAGAGAAAAGCTAGAGCTTTCTCTGAAAGGTGAAGCAATACAAGAACATAAAGTTTACTTAGGGAGTTAGTGCTGGATGGAAATGTCCTGGCAATGGTGTATCCCATGTCACAGGGAAAGTTTTTGCTGGAGCCATGAGAAACAACAGAAAATCATGAACACAGAAGCAGTTTTTCAGGAGTCTGACACTAAAAAAGTGAGTCTGCAGTCTGCAGCTTCTTCCTGATACATGGGAAACTTCTGGCAGAGGTCCATAAAGCTATTGATCTCTGACAAATCCCTGGTAGGTCTCACTTTTCCTGCTGAGTGCTGCTGCTTGTTAGAAGCTTCACCAATGATGGAAAGGGCTTATCCTCACTGCTGGTTCTGCACACTGACCAGAAGGTATTTGGGTCAGTGGAAAGGTTCCTATTCATTTCTTTGAGCTTTGCCCCATCCCACAGCTGGCCTGTGCAGGTACACTTGTGTTCCTGTGCATCCGTCCTGGCTGTTTGCTGTCAGTTTGTCTCAGGACTCGTTTTGTCGCTGGAATATTGGCAGCTCCAGCCCACCACAGTTACAGAGAGAACCATCCTGTTGGTGGGACACAGCGCAATTTGTCCAGGACATTGTGCTTGTCTCTGGTCCATCCAAGAGCCAGTGTCAGCAGGATGCCCATCTCTGTCATTCCTGTACACCTTGCCACGAGGTTGTTATTCCTACTCTTAGCAAGAAGTGCAATGGATCCTGTCCAAGCCAATAGGATAAGAGATATAGCAGCTGCTGGCTGTTGAGCAGGTCAGTCTGCAGGTGAGGTGCTGCCACAATCAGCAGTGTCAGGTAGACACCGTCTTTGCTATGCAGATGTAGAACATCTGGCTGTTTATCTCGGATGTTACAAACCAGGAAACTATCTACTTTACTCCATGGTGAGGAAACCGACAATACACTGCACAGTGAGAATTCCTTTATTGAACTGGTCCAAGCAAAAGGTGTTCTGAGAAAGGTCCTTTTGCTCTTTCAGACTATCAGCATCCCACCTCATGTTTCATACATTTACCTTTGCTACAGGGCTTTGCTGAGCCTTATCACTGAAGGGTAAATTGCATTCATGTTACTGTAACAAGTTATCTTCTGTGCACTTGCAGATAACACACATCAGAAACTGTGCCCCTGGAAATGCATGAGGAGTAACCTGTGGTTTCTTGTGGCTGGTACATGGCCAGGTATTAGCAGTGGACTGGCTTCTCAGATCCTCTTGGTTGTCACTCCAACAAGACATTTTTATTTGGAGGAGAATAGATACAAGCACAGTTTTGGTCGGTTGAGAGAAAGCAGCAGCAGCAGCCCTGGGTGTTTGAGAGAAGTTGCAGTGTCCAGGTCTGGCAAACACACAGAAATCAGGTTTTTTGCCTATTTAGGGATCTCACAGGGGATCAATAAATTGTCAAGAACACTTCAACTGGTAGCTGTGAAGTGAAGAAGAGCTGGTGAACTGAAAGGCCAAGAAGGGTGCGTGAGCACCTACTCTGATTTTTAAAGGGACTCAGCTAGTTCAGAAATAATGTTTTACTCAATGTGTTATACCTGGAGTTGGGGTGAGGTGTGATGAAAAGGATAAACTAGTCCCCTCTTCTCTTGCATAGATGCTCCAAAGCAGAACTGCAAATAGTCCGACTGGCAGTGAGTGAGAGATGTCTATACTGGAGGTAGTAATTTGAGCTCCACTGACCAATTCTTACCGTATTTCTGGGGTCCATCTCAGGGGACGCTCTCCTGATTCACTGTAAGCTGTTTTTCCAATGAAAAGGTTAGTTGGTTTTGCTTTCCAAGCAATTAATTTTCACTGTCTGGAGCCCTGTGGTGATGTGTTATCATAATACCTGCAGGGAATGTAGCTGGAAAAATAAAAATGACTTCTTTTTGGACAAGCTGTTTGTGGAAGGAAATGGAGTCACATACTGACAGCCAAAGCATCAACAGATGTAAAAAATACACCAACATATACCGTTGAATGCTAATATATACATGTTGATAGAAAATGAAAGCTTATGTCCCTATTAAAAACAGGTTGAAAAAGGCAGCAGTAGAAATGAACAAGACCAAACCAGTAACTTCTGAAAAGGCTTTAGTTGGAAACTGTTTGATACAATAGGAACAGCCCTGAGGACTTCTGTGCTGTGCTACAGGCACAAACAGTCACAGTCCTGTGTACAGTTGCACAGACATGCCTCTGTAATCATTATTGTCTTGCTTGACAGCTGGACTGTGAACAGTGACCTGCTAACCTGAGCCTGTGAGATGCAATTGTTCAGCTGATGGAAGTCATCACAGAACCACTCAGTTTTCCTGGTGTGGACCAAAGGGTAGTTGGAGTACAGGACTAGTGAGGAGCAGATGAATCTTTGTCTTGTGGAGTGCTGTATTGTTACTGCTGGTTATTGGTGCTGGTGTGCTGCTTGGTCCCTTGGTACACAGGAACATTGGATGGGGTGGTGTGTCTGTTCAGCTAAAAAGCGAGGTGCTGTAGCCAGCTGGTGTCCTCTGTGGGATGATGCACACCCAATGCACACTGACCAAGGGGCACACATGCACATAAATACCCAGATTCCATATGCAGTGATGCCACAGTCCAGCCCATATTTCTGCTCTGGAGAGTAGAGATTTTCCATCAGCTAAATTTCTGTTTCAGAATCTGCCATTCTTAGTCCCTGGGCCCAGCACTCTTTACAGACCATCTGTTTCTGAATGAAAGAGAAGGTAAAATCTCATGCCAGCAGAGAAAATTACCTTTGCATCGGATATCTTTTCAATAGTGTGTACAGTGAGCCAAGAATACTGGGTCCAGTCCCTCACTGAGATTCTTAGAATACCAACACTAATTGATAACAGTTGAATCAGGCATACTTCTAAAACACAAAAGTACAATTCCATCAGAGCTGTGCACCTTTATTTCCTTTCTCTTTGGATCTTTCTTCCATTCAGCCTTCTAACCATTAACTATTAATATCAACCAGGCTGTAACAGTTAATGAGGATACAGAGTATAGGAAAAACTGTAAATGAAGCACCCTTGTACAGCTTCTAAGGCTGGTAAGCACATGTATTTTCTATGCACACTGGCTTTGTATCTCAACTATCACTTTCCACACAGAAATGCTTGCTAATTATCGTTCCTTCTGACGTCTTTCCCAGTGCAGATCAAAGAGCAATGCGGGTTTCTCTGTATGATTTTGTGCGGTGAAGATTTCCTCTTTGCAGTTTGAATGATCCATTTCTATATGGGGGAATTGTTGAGGACACAGGAACAGGAGGAATGAGGAGGCTTCTGGGCTATTACATTGCCTGGAGCTGGCAGTTCCAACAAAGCACAGGGGAATTAGATTAACTCTGCTGGCTGTGAGTGCCCTGGTCAGGAACCTGTCTGCTTGTACAAGCTGATGCAGCATGGACTCCCTCCTTCTGTCAGCCCTGGTAGCTCTTGGTGGGGCTCATTTCTGTCCTCTCTCAGCATTATCAGTCCCAACTCCTGCTGTGCCACCGCTGCCACAGCCTGCTTCTCTGTGCTTCCCTTATCTTGACGTCAGAGGAGTCAGCTGCTGCTCAAACCTGTCAACCTCACTCCAGGCTCAGTAATTATCCCACCATAGTGAGTGGTACTGCACATTGCTTCCTCTGTTTCTTTGGGGAAGGACGTTATGTCCCAGCCACACTCTTCTCAAAGGTTAAGCATCTTTCTCTTCAACTAAGTGGAAGATTTTTCCTTTAATTATACCTTTCTGCCTGATGTTTGTCATCTTAACTAACGCGTGTCTCCCTTTGCTGAATGCATCCAGTACTCATTCCTCTCAGGATTTGTGTCAAAGCATTAATTTGCCATGAAATTCCTTTCATTCATTTTAATTTCAGGACTCCTGCTCAGGCGTTTGCATTTGCGATTGGATGTCAAGACCTGCATTTCATTCTCTGTATCTGTGAGCATGACAAAAGCTGAGCACATTCCCTTCTGGCAGCTGGGTTCAAAACTGGTATCAGGAGACAGGGTTAGAACTGTGGATGCTCAAATTGTGCTGGTGTCTGAATGCCTCTCAGACCACAATCTAAATTGTATTTGAACATAGATGTTGTGTGTGAAAACTGGGCTGTGTTCTGGTTGCTATTGCTTGGTTAGTTTTACACATCGAGGAAGGAAAGTAACAATGAAAGCACACAGTCAAGAGAAGTGACTAAGTGAAACACTTGCTTCCTATCTTTGAGGCTTGAACTCCAACCTGTAAGATTGATGCTGACAGAACTGAGTGATACCACATCTCAGGAGTCTGCCATTGCACTCAGCTATGGTTTTGACCTGTGAATGAGAGGTGAACAGATGAAGTGGCATCATATGGCTGGCAGAAAAGCATCTGGTGCTGATTTTACTTAAGCCAAGCAGTTCACTTAAGCCAAACTGCCTGGATTTCAGCACAAGCCTGGAGCATGCTTATAGCAGTGGCACCAGCTTTAGGTTCTGCTTTGCTGGTTTTGTTTTTGCAGCTTCCCTTTGGCTTTAGGCACTGTGTTTTCACTGGTATAGGGGATATCTGAGCTGCATGCTGTGACCTACCTACCAGTTATGGTTCAGACTTGCTTTGTTCTCCCCACCCTCTCCAGCCTCTTGCTGTTGGTCTTTGGTATTTTATTTGTTCTTCGCGTGTGATAACACCTCAATTAAAACATGACTGCAGATGTGTCAGCAAGGAGGGTGCTGAGAAGGTGCTGGCTAATGAATGGCACTGTGTGCCCACCTCCCCCCAGTTTTATCTCAAAAATGATAATTATTTCTAGAGCAGATCCCATTTGGCTGACATCTCACAACTGAAAGTCATGAAAAGCTTTATTCTGTGTAAGTTCCCTGTGTATGGATGAGAGCAATCACATCGGTCTCACACACCACAAACCGCCAAGAGGAAGAATATTTTGCCTGAAAACAAATCCGTGCTGCATCACTTTTAGATAAGCCTGATGTTACCCAAATATTTTCCTCCTCGTTGTTTAAAGGCATAAGATGCTGCAGCCACATGACCAACTGCCAGCTGTGTCTCTTGAGATCTGGACTATTTAATGCCATATTTGACTTATGCTAATGAATAAGACAATAATGGGCTGTGTTTAATTTCAGCTTGTCACAGCTTTTGCTAACAGCCCTGTTTCCCAGGAAGCCTTGGTTTCAGTTCTGGTGGCAATGGAGGAGAAGGTGTTAATGCAGCCCTGCTTAATTTAGCAAGGGAGTGAATCAGTGGTTTCAGGAAAACAGTTCTACACGTTAACCCTTTGTTTCCAGAGCAGCACACGTAAATCACTGTAGAGTGAACAGATGGCTTTGGCATATTTTTAACCTTTCTCTCTGTTCCCATGGTATTCCAGACTGTGTGGGATTCCCCATAGACTGTTGTAAGATTGGGCCCAGCCAAATGTTTTGGTTTGCAACATAGCATCAGATGGAAGGAGGGAAATGGAATCCTGTTCAAATCAGCTCCGTTTAAGTAACTTTAAATGAGAGGTTCTCACATAGAGGGCGGTGGGGGAGCCTGTAGAGAGATGCTGGTCTTATGATTTTGGTGCTTGCTCATTGTCAGCTGCTACTTTGCATTAGGAAGAACAAAATAAATGAGAAATACTGTTCTAGTGGTATTGTCCATATAAGCAATTGATGCATCCAAAGGTGTAGATTGCAGAGATGAAACTCATAGGGAATTTGGTGGTCTCTGGCTTGCAGTTAGGATGGGGCAAAGTAGTTTCTGTCACTGTGAACAGCCTCTGGAATGTGTGCTCTGAGGAAGTTCTGGAAACTTCTGAATCCCAGGCAATGATCAGATTGAGAGCTGTTACACTGTTAATTTCCAAATTTTTTGGTGATTCTCTGTGTCATAATATGTTTTGTTCTATAATAGAGAGGTTAACCAGGGAGCTGTATGCTGTAAGAGAAGGAGTTCCTTAGGTGTAATAACTTCTGGGTCTCAGCTATGGTTAGAAGTCCTAACTGTAAGGTTGTTAACTTCAACACCTGGGTATGTAATATGGCAAGAATTGTGTTTGTTGTTATCCCAGACTAGGCTTGTGTCATCATGTGTTGTAAAGACTGCAAGTGATTTCTCAATAGAGAACAGAAATTGTAGCATCAGTTTTCTAGCACTGCTTGTTACACTCACGTTCATTGAGGATCATGGAGCATTATGTTCTCTTAATAGCTTATTCACATATTAGACTGCCTGAAACAAATTCATCCCTAATGTGTTCTGTTCTCTCTGTGCAGTACTGTATGGCTCAGTCTTTTACTGTTAGAAGGTAACAAAACGCTATTTGACAGGATAAGCAAACAAGATGATGGTAAGGGTCTGCCCAGTGGGGCAAGTTTTATTACAATACAGTAGAGCTTAGTAATACCTGTGTATTGTATCAGGCCAAATCATTTGTGTCTGGTATTTCATGTAGAGTCAAGCAGATGTATGAAGAGGTGACAGGCACCTCTCCATTGTGCTGAAAAATTAGAAGGCAGACTATGGAAGACAAGTGAGACAGGGTAAAAAACCAATAGCCTACATGGAACAGCTTGGTGTAGACTCCATTGTTTTCTGTGGTATCATCATCTTTCCAGTGTCCTTCTGATGCGGTTTAAGTATTGCCATAGCCATTTTAAAGGAGAAGCCAGAACAGATGAAGTCTTTTGCTGGTAGCAGCATTCCACAGGTGAACTTGCAGCTCTAACCCCCATGACACAGCCCAGTGTCAGTGAATACCATCCCTTTCCCCAGCAGCATGGATCTCGGTCTAGACAGTTAAACCATTCTGCCCCCGAGGCTGTGATATGAATCCTATGGCTCCTGCCCTCATCACTCCCATGAGCTTGGAAGAGGCAATAACTGCCCTTGTACCCTTTTCGTCACTTCTGTGAAGTGCTGCAAAGCTTCTCCACTGGAAACAGGCAGGTGTGTCCCAGCAGATGTGGAGCACTTGCTGCCCTTGCATTCCTGAAGGATAGCAGGGACATGAGCTGACCTCATGTGGGCCGCAGATCTGCAGTGCTCTGCCATTCCTGCTTCAGTAGTTCAATGCATTCACCATCCGTCACCCACCTGAGTCAAGGTAGTGCTTATGCAGGGCATTAATAACACATGACCATTAGAAGCTTCCCTCTTTCCTTTGAATGCACTCAACCACCTGCAGTGCCTCTGAAACCACTTCTTCCCTTCTGTGGCTTTATAATTCACTGATGCAATTTCACACACTCAGCGAAATGCTGCGTCATGGATGGTTTTTTCTTTATATGGGTAACTGGGGAATATTTTTTTCCCATTGGATCAGGGCTCCATGGACTCAGTTCGTATTTGAAAGAAGGTGCAAATTGCTGCTTGGTCTCCCTCAAACAGAGAAAACGAAGTCTGGCTGCATAAGGTGTTGCCATAGCATGTGAATGTTATGTCAGTTCTCTGCAACCTGTCTGGGTCTTCAGCATCTCCTATGGAAGTGGGTACCACAACTGTGTTAGCATTGGCTTCTCTAATGCAATGTAAAATAAATCCCCTCATCTTGCTCTGCTTCCCAGAATTGCCAGAATTTTACAGAGAAGCCTTATTCCTCCCCCCTGAATCTATAAATCCCAGCTCATTAAAAGACAGCCCTCGTCTCAGTAAATCTGCTACTTCTTTTCCTTCTCCTTTGTATTCTTTTCTGGTTTGTGACAGTGCCTGGCTGTGCTTAAAACATACTCTGTCTGTATGGGCTTCACTTGCAGAGCTATTCAGAGGAGTGTGAGACTGTCAGCATTGTTGTTATTTATCAACCTGTCATCTGCAAATGTCATCATCCTGGTTTTATATTTGATTCCAGTCTGTGGGTGCAAACACCAAATAGCTTCAGAGAAGGACTAATCCTACCAAATTCCAACAGAGACACTGATAACCCACACTAATGGGTCTCCTGAGCACCCATTAGCCTGTGCATCTCTGATATGGCACATCTCTAATTCCACCCTGCAGCATTAACATATTTAATCTCCTCTTGTTGGTTTTTGGGGTTTCTCACAAATGCTTCTGCTTCAGGAGATCCTGGCCAAACGTCGCTGCTGCAGCACACCAGCAAGTGCTTGTCTTGCCATCCTCACAGATCCCAGATGTTCCCTGCTTGCACTTCAGGGTGGGACGTGCCCACAGACTCCTGCAGTATGAAGATGAACTGCTGAGGCGAGTTGTTTATTTCAGATGGCATCTTCTGGCTGTGACATGGATCCTGCTGTACAATTGCAGCATGAGGAGCCAGTGTGGGGTCCCTCAGAACTCAGCTGCATCCAGATCTAACAGATCTTCTTTGTGTTAACAAGATCTCTTCAGTGCTGGTCAGTTTGTGAAGAAAATTAAGTGAGGTCAGTAGGAATCTGAGCTCTGCTTGCCTGGAAATGGGAGCAGGATTCAGGTCTAGTCAGAAAGTCTTTACTATTAAAAAATACCTAAGTCTTTTGGCAGCATCAGCACAAGTGATGGCCAGGATCCTGAGAGGGTTCCTTGGCTGAGAGGTACCCCTGGATTGAACTCACTTGCAAGAAAAGATCAGTTTCAATAAATCTCTTCCAAGCTTTGCCGGTCACCAGCCCTTTTCCTCCATTTTCTGCACTCCCTCTGCCACAAAAAATCCTTTCCCTTCTCCTCTTCTAACAGTCATTCATATGCCTGGTCATGTAGAGCATATGGTCGTGCTCCAAGGTACTGTGAGTCCTGGGACAGCAGTCGTGCTCAGGCATGTTGGGAAGGGAATTATCTTGAGCAAAGGCTAATAAATGTTCCCTCTAGTCAGAGCAGCAGCTTGCAGTGACTTCACTCCCATGCACACCTTGGTGTGTGCCTCTGACCAGCTCCTTGCTCTGTTTCAAGCAGTGCCTGAGTTAGTCACAGGGTCCTGGTGTGCATCCTTGGAAGGGAGGCAGGTGCTTCAGTTCAGATGTGTTTCTATCCCAGGCAGTGTGGCTACAGAGGGTTCTTTACAGGGTGCAGTTGGTGCTCTCATGTGGATGGAGGAGATAGGAGAGGACCTTTCATACTGCCTCACTTTGTTGTCCACTGATTTGTACTCCTAATTCTGCTCATTCATATGCATGTCTGCGTTGGTCAGTTTTGATTTCAAAATTGTTTCTTCGCACTGAACTTTGTCTCTTTCTTTTCATTGTCAAGACCCTTTAAAGTGTTCCTACCCTTTGTGTCAGAAACACCTCTTTGCAGCACAGCCTTATGGCTGGGAAGCCCATCAGAGAGAAGGCAGATGCTTTGGCTGAAGTGACCTGTTATTACAATGGAGAAACATCTTCCATTGAAAGGATAAACATCCGTTCATCCAAGCAAGTTAAACAATAGAGACAAGGTTTGGTTTTCTCTGATTGTTTCTCAAAGCAAATATGATTTATGTTTTCTCTCTGGATGTCTACTGAAGGATTCAGGAGACAGTCCCTTACAGCTGCCAAAAGAACCACCTAGATTATTGAGCCTGCAGCTAACTTTTTCTGTCCTACAATGAAGGACTGGTGTGTAATCCAGAGCCCTGTTTGTGCTATCCCACATGCTGGTGGACTGCTCTGTGCACCAATGCAGAGAGAAGTGTTTATCCCCAGCCCAAAACACTGTCTCTGGCTCATCGTGATGGCTTATAATATTGAGCTCTTACATGCATTGATGGGGCTGAAAGGCTGCTGCTTCCTCATGCGCTAGCAGGCTACCAGAGCTGCAAGCCCAGGGCTGCTGCCTGCCTGGCAGTGAGGCTGACAAGCCCTTAACATTCCCCAAGGCAATAAATAAATGTTACAACTTCTGATTAATTGCTGGGAGTCAACCCTTTCTGAGAAGGAGGAGGTAGAACATTACAAAGTGAAGCAGAAGGGTTGTTGGCAGTATAGACAGGAGGGAAGGTTTAGGAGTAGCTGCAATGACATAGTTTATTTGGCCACAGCTTGAAATTGAGTTTAATTTTAAGTAATGTCTTTGGTCTGGAAGAGCTTCTTGCCTGGTAAAAATGCATAACCAAGTGCACTACAGGCATGAAACTCTGCAGATGTGCACAGATTTATTTACAATACATGTGTGTATATCAATGCACAAACTCTATGCAAGTGTCCACCTAAATCTGTCTAGTTGATCTCAAAATCATTGTAGCCCCTGACCTGTGCTGCGAGCACTAGCTGAAGATGTGAGTACTAGTGTCATTAATTGCATCAGGTTGTTCTGTAAATCCTTCCTCAACTCCTGCACTGATGTCAGTTATTTGCATTCTAAAATCCAGTTGAAAACCTGCAAAATCAGATTTAGAGGAAACTGGAGGCTGAAGCACTTTGCTCAGGTGATAATTTCATTTACTATTAAGACATTGCTTACACCTCAGTGTGAACATATTCTCTCTTCCTCCATAATACACACCCTCAGGCATATAACATCTTATTTAATTTGATTTTTTAAATGTAATTATACGTGGCTGAGCAACTGGTAAACTGAAATCATTGCATCACCTTTGAGAAATACACTCAGTGTGCCAGATTCACTGGGAGCACCCAGTGACACGACTGTGTTAGAGCACAATATTAAATAGTGTAGAGGCTCCCAGCTGACTGCAGGAATCTGTGCATTAAAACCTGAAGAACAATTTGTTGCCTTTTAGCAAAAGACCTACAAGAAATGGGGTTCTTTAAGACAACCCTGCAAGCATCTGAAATAGTATTTGCTTACATGGCAATGATGGGAGCTTGCCATTTGTCAAAGAGTTACAGGCTGATCTTGTAACAGAGATTACAGTTTGTTGCTCTATCCATGAGGGGATGGATGCTCAGCTAGTGGCCATACCAAGGTCTTCATCAAAGCCTCTGGAGCCAGGCTGGTACATGAGGTGATGTGTCTCCCATGTATTTAAGCTACTACTACATTCCTAGTAAGGAAGTTTTTCAGGTGTAAAATCTTGCTGCTTCCAGCCTCAGTATCCAGCTTAGTTATATGGCTTTAAATACACCCAAAACCAGTTTGAACAAAGGCATTTCTGCCACCTCTGCTTCATCTTCCTGTAACATCTCTGTTGTTAGTGAAGGTGAGCAGGGATAACACTGACCCAGCTTTTCTGTATCAAACGTGTCTCTATTTAATTGGTTTCAGGAAGGATTTTCAGCTAGTCTGGGTGCATTAAATGCGCACTACAGTCTCTGGTAGTGTGGCTGTGTTTTGTGAAACAGAAACATAGCTTCTGCTGCTATAAATTAGTGGGGCTGCAGTAATCCCTTGTGAGACCAGATGCAGAATTTGATCCTGAGTCGCATGATAGCTGACATCTGGGCTCTGCTGCCCGGCCCGCAGGACTTGAGCTGTTGAAGCCTTCTGCAGTAAGAAAGTTTTCACATTTCTAACTTGTCATGGGCTCTGCACTCGCCCCACAGCTCCTGGTTTGCCCTGCATACATGAGCTGACTTTGTTGTTCCTGAGAAAAGGAGAGGGGAAAGGATTCAATATAAGGATCAAGTTATTCCTCTCTCATTCAACACAGAATTGTGTGTGTGAGTAAAAATCCTGTCATTTTGTCGTCCAGATTTGCTCATTCCAAATGAGGCCTTTGGCTGATCATGGCATTTTATTGGCACAGAGGGAATTTATGAGCACTGAGAGAATCTGAGAGAAGAAGTGTCATGCGCAGACATTAGTGCGTTATCTGCAGGGCTTTAAGAAACTGCTGGGGGTTTGCTAGAGTGTGAAAAAAAACATACCAGAAAATTGAGAAACTGGGTCATCTGGCTTCATTTGCTGCATCTTCCCAGCTGGGCTTTTGTTGCTGCTCAGACTGACAGATCTGAGCTCACGTTGTAGTCACCAGGATTGTGCAGCATCCTACATGCCTGCCTCCTGCAGTCATCTTGTTTATACTCTGGGGTGTCTGGAGGGCCCAGATCAAGGTCAGAGTTGTGCTGTAGCTTATGAGGACCAAGATGCTGCCTCTGCCTCCGTGAGGGTATGGGCTACACGCAGCAGGCAAAGGCACAGGGACACAGGGGACTTACACAGTGTCATGCAGTGTATTTGTCACAGAGAACAGCCAGCTGGAGTGTACCAGCACTGTGCCCGCCTCCCAGTACTGTTCTGCCTCTCTCCTTATTCTTTAGCTACTTGTTTCTCTATCCCTTTATTCCAGACAGCACACCACACAACAGCCTCCCCAGTCGAGACTGCTTTACTCTCCCTTCCCCAAAACTCCCCCAAAAAATCTGCCAGACCTTCTTCAGGGCAAATGCCAGTTTGGTGCCTGTGTTTAAATTCAGTGTAATCTCATTATGGTAAGTAGTTGATCAGAAAGGCTAAACTGTGAAGCTGAAATTACAAGCAATAAGTACATGGCTTGTCTGCATAATGTGCTAAACAGAACCATTCTGTCTTATCACACAAATCTTTTTGTGCTGTTAATTTCTAATTCCCTATATAGGCCTTGTATTCTGTGCCATGGCAAGGAAGGTTTGTTTGATCCTAAGAGCCCAGGGAGTGTTCTCTAGTCTAGATTCCTCAGGGAATGAGGCTCCTATGGGTTGTGCATGTTTTTGTCCTTTCTTTTTTCCCAATAACTTTTGCTGAGGGGGATGGAGATCGCTAAGGTTTGAAGTTCCTATGAGCTGTATACACAGGAAGGGCTCCTAGAGAAGGAGATTCTGTGCTTCAAGATGAGAGGCTTGGTCACAGATTCCCTCCTTATTAAGTTCTTGAGATCCACAAAAAGGAGTATTAACATGTCCCAGCTGCAGAAGTTTTGGTCAGAGCATTCACCTTATTCAGCACCAGGTGATGCAACTGTAAATTGTAATTTCCCTTTACAGAAGGGTTTGTTGGCTGATTCAAGTGAATGTTACAGGTATTCTTTCATTTGGGGTCTTCTGCAGAAGGTACAGACCAACTGAGCACCAGATGATACACCAAGCTCAACACATGTTTTATGATCTTTTCTTTTAGGTGGAAAAACTGGCGAAGTACTTGGACCCAAATGATTTGGGAAGAATCAATTTCAAGGACTTCTGTCACGGAGTTTTTGCTATCAAAGGTATTTGCATATTTCTTAAAAATAATCCACTTCAGTTCCAGTCATGTTTCTGTGATTGCAGAAAATGCGATGATCAAAGACATCCGCTGCTGACCGCCGTGATTTGTAGGGTAACTGGGAACAGAGCCAGTGTATTTTTCTTTCTGTGTACCTCGTGTGTCATTGGTGAGCAATGCGGGAGTTCCTGCAGCATTGCTTCATTGTTGAGTCTTGGTTTACCATTTGTTTCTTCAGAACAAACGTGATTTAAATGTAGCTGAAGAAAGAGAAGCTTTTTGGTTAGCAGCTAGTGCCAGAGTCTGGTATGTCCAGGTTCTCATGTGGTTCTGGTGTTGATTTACCAAAGGAGGTTACAGAGCCCTTAGGCTTTAGTTTCTCTAATAGGAAACTGAAGACTATTATACTTTTCTTGAGGTATCTGCAAAATCTAGTCGAGTCATGTTTTTGAAGTGCTTGCGGACATGTACTGGAGTGAAGAAGGTTAATTGCAGGTTGGCTCTGCAAGCCCTGCAGTTAGAGATGAGGTGGATCAAACCATCTCCTTTGACAGGAACCGCAGTCCTTGATAGAAGATGTGGACATTTTTATGCTTTACAGCTTAGCCCAAAGCGTAATGAAGCACGCAGTGAAGAAGGACTTTAGCTGTTTTTCTGCTGATTACTTTTCTAGTTTCCCAGAGCAAAACAATGCAGCCCGTCCTTTTCCAGACACGTCGTATGTCCTTAGTAAAATGCCGAAGTGCTGTCACAGCCCAGAGCCTTTACTTCAGGGACAGGGAGAATGTCACAGTGATGACAGTGTGATTCCAGGGGAAGCCTCTGGAAAGTCATCTACAATGTGAGATGATTATGAAGCCATAATAATGCAAGAACATAACACCACAGCAATTTTAATTAAAGTTTATGGCAGCCAAGGACTGAGTGTGTAATTATGTAAAATTACAGTGAGAAGCTGCTCTCAGTCCATGTTCATGGAGACACCTTCCAAGGTGACACCGATATGTTGGGAGGAGAAGGCAATAGAAAGCCCAGAAGGAAAGTTTATATGTTACTGTTTAGACACTTCCTACTCATGTAGCAGACTGAGTTCTGGGTTAAATAAAACACTAGTTCTGTAAATCATCTGGTAATCCTCTGTGATTCACAGTCTGCACAAGTGCATAAAATATGATCAGGAATGGATAGATGTGACCCAGAAGAACATCTCTGTGACAAAATCCCCAGTGAAGGAGCCTTGAGAGTCTTCATCCTTTCTCACCTTGTGGGAACTGATTCATGTAGTCATATCCTAATGTCTAGTCCTGCAAAGGTGTGACTGAATCAAACTCTGTGCAATACCTTGTACCCCAAGATTATGAATAGCTTAAAGCCCTTATGTGGAACATACTATAGGTATCAAATGCTTAATGATTATTAGTATATATATGTAAGTGGATAAGAGAGAAATCGTCCAGTTCTGCAGCATCACCTAGAGCTAGCTCTCTTAGCATATCATTAGCATTGTCAACACTTACACAGTGTCAGTGCCAAGTGCGTGTCATCACAGGAACAGTTGTTATCTGTTTCTGATAAGACACAGTTAGGCATGCTTTTAGAGCACCCCTTTAGAAAAGCTGGGTCTGTGCCTGTCTCTCTGCATGCCAGTTTTATTGGTCTTTAGCTGCCAGCTTAAATGAAGTTGGTTGCATTAAAGTTCAGAAATGATATGGCTGCCTTTCACAATGGAAAGCCTCCACTGTGTTGGTACCTCTCACTTTACAGTGCAGCCACGTCCCAGGGGTAGCAACAGGCTTATTATCAAACAAAAGCAATTTGTCTTGGCAGCAACAGATTGTAAATATGATTCTTTGACATCCCAGCCTATTGCAGTCGCTTGGGGCAATCAGATTAATAGAGCAAAATGAGATCTACTATAAATCCAGTGGGTTTTTTTCCAGTAATGGAATATGAAGCTGTGTTATTCATAGTACTGGAAGCCAATTGTTCAAACTCATGCTTTACTATCCTAATGCCTCACCATATTTCTCATTTATGAGACTTCAAATTAATCTGTTTCATAGATGCTTGCCTTTATAATATGCTGAAGAGAGTTTTTTTGCTGCACAGATGTGATATAGTATCATGGGGGCTTAGGTAGTTCAGTGCCTTGAATTTCTTTAAACTGTGATGTTTGAAGCATCTAGGACAGTCAATTCAAATCTCAGTGGTGAAGAATTGACCTCTTCGTGAAAACCTAAATGTCAGAACCTTAAAAAATCAGAAGCATTGGAGTGTTCAGTGTCTGCTCTGTAAGGTTGGTAGCAGCTCTCACTGCAAGAAGGAATCCCAAGTCCTGGATGTGAAATCATAGAATAGTTAGGGTTGGAAAGGACCTTAAGATCATCCTGTTCCAACCCCCCTGCCATAAGCAGGGACACCTCACACTAAATTTGCAGCTTGGCCTTTCTCCTCCATAGAGCAGGGCATTGTTCAGTCTCGTATGGTACAAATGAGAAGTGTTGTGTTCCTTCACAAATGGACATCAAGTCTTGTTTCCTCCACAGTGCTGCTGAGCTGGATAAACCTCATGACATGTGAGTCATGTACCTCCACAGCAGCTGCTGGGACTATCAGGTGGAAAAGCCAATTAACTTTCTTCAGCTGCTGAGTAGCAGGAGCTGTGGGGAAGGATTTGCTGAGGAGTCTCACTATCAGTGGGGACCTTTGGAAGTGATGGGAGAGGACTTCAGTAAGCAGAGGTATCTATGCTAGAGGGGAGAAGTGTATTAGAGGAGCACATTCCCACTGTGTCTGTGGGGTGGAATACTGGATAGGCAGGGTGCTTTCTAATTATGCAAAGCTTTGCTTCTTTTTGCTGGTCCTTTGTGGATTAAAGAACTTTTTCCTCAGCATCTGTGCTGAGTCCTGCTGCCTGGCCTGCTTTCCCCACGTAATTAGGTTCTGCCAGAGCCAGGAACAGGCTCTGCCATCAAAGTTAAAGCTTTGCAGTAATTTCATTGGAGTGCAGGATATGAAGGTTTTACTCCTGCTGAAGCTGCCCCCTCTATCTGCTCACTGCATGGCTTTATTTCTAATAACTGCATCTGTCTGGAGAGCAATTGCCGTGAAGTAACAGCTGTACCCTCTTACCTAGTCAAATCCAGTATAGCCCAAGAAGTGGCACTGCTCAGAGACTTTGAGAGCAGCCACATCACCACTTAAAAGCTTAATTCCCATTGATTTCAGCAGGGTCAGTGTGGGATCCATTACTGTTTGCTCAGTGGAGTCAATGATTATTTTTGCTGTACTGAATTTACTGTACTGATCCAGTAAATACTTTCAGGCACTTGTAATACTTAAGAGGCTTGAGTGGAACTGTCGTTTCTAATGTGCTGTGCAGGCTGTTCCACAGTCAGACGTGCTTGCAGGCCAGGCTCTTGGTATGGTTAACAGGATCTAATTAAGGCTGACCTGTTCCTTCTATTTTAAGATTTCTGTTGTCTTTTTGATAATCTCTCTGCTTTGATATTCACTTAAAAGCGAACCAAACCCTGACAGATAAAGGGTGAGCTCCCCCTACTGACCTTGGTGGTGCAGCACAAACAAAATCAGGACAGAATTAAAACATAAAGGCAAAGATACTATTACTTTATAGCTTATTTTAAGCATGAAAACCACTGAGCACTGTGTACTAATAGGAGGGTAATGGCTTTCGTGATGGGAGAGCCTGAGCCGCATGAGCACAGAGCATTTCTGCAATAACGAATCTTGGTGCTTTATTTAGCTGTTCTCCTGGAGCAAAAGAGAGTCTTCTCCTCATCTTGTAGAAGTTATAAGGAAACTGATGTTATGCTCTGTTTTCCATATTTGAAAATGAAGAGTTTTAGGAGCTTCTTCGTATTCATAAGTGCTGTGAAAGAAGAGCAGTTGTTATACGCTCTCCCACCTGCAGCAATAGCAGCCTTTGAATCTTCAAAACAGTAACACAGACTGTTCTGTGCCTTTGTATTCTGTCTCTGTGCTTCCCTGGATCTTTAGGCATGTCATCACTGCAGCTGGCTGGAAAGCTTCTAGAAGCAGCCTTTATGAGTAGATGAAAGTTGAAAAGTGGATACATTTCTCTGTGAGTTCCAGGCAATTGTGATGGAAATTCCAAGAATGCAGATTTGCCCCAAGCTTTAAAGAGATGTTCAGAAAGGGAAGTTGGCTGTTGTGGAAGCTCAGACTGTGACAGGTTATCTGGCTGTGAAAGGATATGAAAATAATACAGGGTGAAATCTGATGGGGTTTCTTTTCAAAACCAAGTTTCCCAAAGCAGGAAATGGAAACTGGAGATTTATTTGGAATTTGCTTTTATGGTTTCCATCAGAGGCTCCAAACAAACAGATTTCTCACAAAACCAGTGCTGAGTTTTGGCCATGTATTTTAACTAACTTTAAAATCTAATTTGCAGTCCCATAGCTGAGGATAGTATTGTACCAGCTTTGCCCTGAAGATCCTGTATGGAGTAAGAGGTGGATGTTGCAGTCATATAGGGAGTTTATTTGCCATACATCAATATTTGTAATATACACCAACATTTAAGACGTGAGAATTTCAGCCGAGCACTACACAAAACCTCAAAGTCTTAATGATCTAAGCTTGTAGCTGTAGATCTCAAACTTCACAGCACACCAGAACTGCAGGTGATTTGATGCATCTGGCCTTTCTTTTAAGAATAGCTTTCTGGTAGGTGCAGTACTTGGGATGGCTCCAAGGAGAAGGACAGTCAGGTAAATGTGAAGAGCTGAGCTCTCCTGTTGTAAATGACACTACAGCTGTTTAATGAACTGGAGTTGGTTACTCTTAAAAGTACTTCAGAGTTTTCTAAGACTCAACTAAATTTTACTAAATACAGCCTGAAACCATAAATGAGTCTTAATACACCATTAAAGATGCAAGGGTAGATAAAGTGAAAAGCTATTGCTCTTAGGAAAAATGCCAGGAACCGACTCCATTCAATTAGCTAAACCAGATTTGATTTCCTATGGTATTAAAATTGCTTAATTGCCTGTGAAAATTGCCTGATGCGCTATGGGTTAAGTCTGCCTCTTGGAGCATTTGCAGGAAGTGGCTTTGCTATAGTTGTGTTTTTTGTGGCCGCAGTGGCTGGTTGTTAGGGGTGAGGGTGGTTTTCTTACATGAAACTGAAGAGAACGCTGTAGAATCATCTCCTAAGAGAAGCCAGGTCTGACATCCTGAGGGGGCTGAAAAAGCTAAAGGTTCATGTCTTCCCCTTCAGTGACTTGTAAAACACTTTCTCCTTTGCTTAGACTCGAGATGGTTCTGTCCTGCTTCTTTACAAGTCTTGGGCAGGTATTTTCAAGAAAGGAATCTTAACTGGCTGTTTTCACAAAAAGAAAGTCCAAGTGACCTGGTGACTTTGGTGTTACTTAGAATCCTTGTTCTGCAGCAGATGACTTGGGAGCGGGGACAGAAGGAAATTCAGCAGCTTCTGGCCACTCTCATTTTGTGATCTGATAGTTAAGTTCTTTCTTGAGATACAAGACTGCTGCTGACCTGCGTCACCCTGCCAAGTGATTTATATCATGCACATTATATAAATCAGCCCTTTAGCAGAGTGCTTCTCCATAAGGGGCATCCTTTTGTGTAGCTGCAGCACTAAATACACAAGGACTTGAAACTCTTCCTAGGTTAGCTCTTTGCCTCTCCCCACTGCCTCACTAGCACTGCAGTGCAGCCTGGTCTCCTTGTGAAGTGCTGCCTAAAAATGTGGATGAGGAAATGTTCCCAACCATAGTAAGTCAGCGAGAACATCAAGCACATTAATATCTTATGATACAAGCAGACATCAAATGAAATATCTAATCAGGCATGTAAGTGGCTTTCAGTTTTACGGTTTCCTGGAAAATGAAGTAATAGCAATAATTGGACATCTTAGTGCAGGAGGTCCTTAAGGAAGGCAGGAAGTATTCCTTTGCTTATTTGCGATGGGTTATTTGTGGGCAGATTCTAGCCTCGGGTACATACTGCTGCACAGCTTGAAATATTCACCATGGCAGTTCTGCAGGCCTAGGCAAGCACAGTTCGTCTGAAAGGTGGTACTGGTAGCAGAGAGCACTGTGTGTGCCAGACTAGGCTGCTCCCTGTACAAACCATAACATTTCCATACTGAGGTTGGCCAGAGTAAACCTTGATCTTCTGTTGTTTTCTGTCTGACTGTTGCACACTCATTCACCTCACTGGCATTTCCCAGGCTGCAAGCCAAAATGTCTTCTGGTAATAGGAGATGTGAACAGTATTTGAGACGCTCCAATGTTCTTTCTTCATATTATGCCCTTTTTGTAAACCTCTTGGAGTAATTAGAGAATTCAAGTTATCATTTAGATAAGAGGATTGAAAGGTCAGATATATTAGCACTGTTGCAGAAAAACACCGAGTAAGAAAGCTGATGCATTTCTCAACAGGGTGCTAAAACTCATTGTTCTGGTGGTTAGGGGTAGCCCAAAGAAAAGACCAGCACCACAGTCCTCCAGAGTCAAGAGATTCTGATTTGTGCCTTCACAGAGAAGAAGAGCAACAGAGAATTTATTCTTTAAACACAGTTCTTAACAGGAATAAAACCAATGGCATTGTCCTAAGATTCTTGAAGCCAGTGGCCATCTTTCCATTGATTTGATGGCTGTTGGAACAAGTTCAGCTGTCCACAAGGTAGCAATGACATGTAGTAATAATCTCAATGGCAAATGGCCTCTCCACATTTCCTTCTCTTTTTCCCTTTTTTATGGGAATATAACAACATGCAAATCTTCCCTGCAGGATGAAGAGATCCAAGCTGTTATACCAGCTTGCATGCTAAGCAAACCTCTCCCATGGGGCACACTGGTTGCTGCACACTCAAACATCTTCCCATCAGAAAGTCACCTTTGCAAAACAGGCACTCCTGAGATCTTAAGGGTTGTTTCATTCACCCTGTGCTGTCTCTAATTTATGCCTGTGTATGGGAGACAGGGACAACATATCCATCCCCCATATTCAGCTTCCTCCATCTGGTCACGTTTTCTAACTCTTCCTTTCCTTTGTGAGGGACTTGCTCCATAACCACAAGGTATCTTCACCCTACAGATGTTATGCCTTTATTTTAAAACCAGGAGAGAAGATCAACTACCAGCATAAACCTGTATAGCTCACACTTGCTTACATTACTCTGTTTCTTCTGCTCACCTGCCTCATGACTGAGTATCAGTGTGTAATGTCACAGCCAAATCCATTGCATTGGTGATGGGATGGAATGGAAAAGAGAAATACTGCTGGATAGTTGCAGCTTCCAAGTAGGATAGTGTATAGCACATGCTGAGGTTTCATACAGTGTAGGCTCAAGGCTGTAAGCTGGTTGTTCTAAACTAACCTGGCCTGGTATTACTGTCTTCTGCAGCCCAATAAGCCAAGTGTGGTTACTGGTGATTAATGGAGAATGAGGCATTTGGGGAGTTCAGTGTTTCTGTATTTGTTCTCTCAGATGAAAGACTGAGGGAAACACGGACATTGATTTAACAAAACCGAACACAGAGGCTGAAAATCTCCACTTGCAGTGCATAGATATTTGCTTGCCAGAGGCGTATGCTCCGTGACAGAGCTCTTTTGGAAGGGGAACTTGTGATGTTTGGGTATTGCCTTTTTGTCACTCAGACCAGAGAAAATCTGAAGCAGCTTCACAGACACTAATGTGCAGTGGACACCGGTTCATGCTAAGGCTGCAAGTCCATACAGTCTCTGGGAAGACCTGACCATTTTCTCTCATTTCTCTTTTCCAGGCTGTGAAGAGTTACTGAAAGATGTCCTGTCTCCTGAAAACTCTGAGCCTCAACACTATGAACCACACTATGATGATTACTACTACCAGGTAAGAGAAGCACTTACTTTGTCTTATGTTAAGCAGGCTGAGGAAGCCTCTGGTGTGATGTGTAGCTGGGTCATTGTGAAAGCTGCTGTTGTACCTGGCCTATTGACTCTTCCTTCCTAGATTAGTGACTGTTATCAAGCCTTCTATATACTGGTATAAGCTACATTAAACACAGGGTAGCTGTCAGCTGTTATGAGAGTATTTAGGATTTGGATAGCATTCCTCTTACAAGCCTCAGCATTCACCTGGCTGTGAAGGGAGATGCTCCATACAGGCTCACTGGCACCACACATGTGGAAAACACTGATTTGTATCTAATTAAATCAGTCAAACTTTGTAGGTGAACAGGTCCTCAGAGACCTTCTGCAGATAATGAGCAGAGATGCAGCAGCTGTTTGGAAGCAGAAGCAATGCACCTTTGGTAGGTATCTTGATAGTATTTTGACTGTTGGGAATAGCATATTTTCAAACTATATTTTCTTCATCTGTATCCCTAATTTGACAGTGTCTGTGCAGTCTAACAAGCAGGAGAATGTTAAGTTTTCCTCCTAAGCATCTATTTCTTGTTCATTTTACTTTGGTTTTAATCACCTCCCCCCATGTAAATTCCAAAGGTTAAAGGTACTGTTCAGATAACGATTGCCAGTGCGGTTATGAGGCTGCAAGTGATCCTGAAATCAGTAGGGAAAGCAAGTGATGAAAGGTGATGAAGTGTGAGAACAATACTTGTGTATTGAGGAAAGACATGTGATAAGCATGCTGATGTTGCAGCACTTCATGGTGTTAACAAAATGGTTTCCACTGTTCATAGAGAAAGTATAGAGACATTTCCTTCTCCTCTGCAGAAGATGGAAGGAGCCCTCTATGGCTACAAACAGGAGCACAGAATTTGGTCATAAACTTCCTTAATAAGGAAGAGTTGTCTGGGTTTATTGGCTCCTTTTGCCTGCTGAAAATGACAGGCTGGTGTCAGTACCTGGGCTGTGGCAAGCTGGCACCACCATCACCCTGCTGTGTTTTTAAAACCTTATTTTTGTTGTAACTGATGACATAGATACCCACCATGCTGTTGCTTGGTTACCTTAATAGATGTTATAAACCAAACTCCCAGTTTTGCAATAAGATGATAGAGGCTATAAAGTGGCAAGCAGCCTCTGCAGATACTAGATGTTCCCCTGTTACTATGCAGACACAGCAGGCAGGTTCTGGCAGTCTTTTGGAGGCAGGCATCGTGGTCGTTGGGTCTTTATTCCTCAAGGATTTCACATCTGCTTTCACCCAAGGATATGCTGTGGAGAGTGGTTGAAGGCAAACTGTGAGGTGTCTGCAGACTACCACTCCTGACACCTATCCACGAGGAGAGCCTGGGTGGGGAGTCGTAGTTACTAATCCTTATAGCAGTGTTTGAGTTCTAGATTTGTGCCTCTGGAAGAGGAAGAGGCAGAGGGTGACCCTGTTCAGAAGGAGTCAGTCTGGCAGGGCTTTGGTGGAAGCCTTGCTGATCACTTCTTGGTAGGACTTGTGATGTCCACCAGCCCCCCTGTATGTAGGCAGTGGGCAGCACCATTGCAGTCACGTCCAGCCCACTTTAATTGGGCCAACACTGCATTTGTACAGCCTCTGAGGAGAACCAGGTTCTTCCCCACCTGCCCACAGGGAAACGAGTTATCATGGGGAGAGGACAGGAAACGGTGCACTTTGTTGCCCACCACACACTTACCCCGGAGCTCCTCTGCACAGCTGCCTTCCAGAGGGGATCGTGTTTCCCTTACAGTCTCCAGGTCTTTCAGGTGCAGTTTAGAAACTGTTCGCTAGATGTCAGTTAAAGACTGGGAAAAGGCTCCGAACAAGCACTGCAGTTGCTTTAAGGATCCTCTGCTATGGCAGAAAGTAGGAGTTTGCAATGTGATGAAACAGAGAAGAACTGAGGCCCAATTGGGTTTGGGTTATTACCATTGGTGCGATTTGTTCCCTGTTCCCGAGGAAGCACTTATTGAAATCATATGAGCTCTCCTTGCATCTCCCTGGCCTTAGTGAGTGTGAATCCCTGGTGATGTAGTCAAGTTTATAGGTAGCTCCCAATGGCACGGATGGTAGTTGCCTGTCTAATCTGATTTTCATCCCAGTATATCTTTTATGTGTCTCTCTAGTTCTCAGTTGCAGTCAAAGTCCCAGGCAGCAGCAGAATCCATCTGCTGTGATGGCACAAATAGGTATTTTTAAAGGGAATGCATCCTTTTGATTCCACCCAAGGGGATGGACTTACACAAAGGCAAGTACTGAGCTGGTTTGTTGTTGTGCTGCCTCTGTCTCTGTATTCACAATGTGATTTGGAGAGGAAGAGGAGATTTATCTGTGTCATGTGTTACTTCCCCTGTCCCTTGCTTTCACTTTTACTTCCCCTCCCCAGAGCCCACTCCCTGTATTGTAGCTTTCCAAAGCCCAAATGCAGAAACCTAAAGAGGTGAAGGGAATGCCAAGAAGTGGGATGAAGTGACAGGAGCCAAGGTAAGGTACTGAACTGAATTGGCTGTTTAGGTATGTTGAGTCAAATGGGGAAGAAAAACATGCCAAGCCTCCAGCTTTTAATTGCAATCAACTGGATGCAGTTAATTTAAATTGATCCTTAAAATCCCCTGGTACCAGGAGCTTGGGGCATTTCATTAGACGTTTTCTAAATGGTCTGCTTTTACTTTTTATTGTCCTTCAGTGTAAACAAGAACAAAAGCTGGCAAGCTGGTAATGTCTAAAACGGAGGAAAAAATCCTATTGTTTATGCAAATTACAATGCAAAGACAATTCCATGGGAGGATTCTAATGGTCTTTAATGAGAGGCTGTGTCAGTGATATTTTGGGTGGATGCAGAGCTATTCCTTTGAGCTCAAATCTGTTACGGTGTGATACACAGAAAGCAGCACTTGGTTGCTACAGGACTCTGAGATCAGTGGGAAGTCTCCCACCGACTTCAAGCTGCAAGGGTATGATTTCTCTTAGATCAGAGAAAGCAGGTCCAGAGAGACTAAGGAGCATGGGATTGCAGTTAGCAGCTGTAGAGCATCTCAGCTCTAGGACCTGCTGCCTCTGTGAACTCAGAGTGTGCTGATCTGGTTAAGCTCTGTATTGTGCTGCATTTGAGGCACTGCTTCAGTCAAGTGCTGTTTATTAGTATAATTTCTGCCTCTTGCAGCCTATAGAGAGATAACAGAAAAGCTCTGAATTTGCCAGGAGCCAATTTATGAATCCTGAATTCCTTTCATGGTGTTTCCTGCTGTGGCTTCAACTCTTGTTTTGGCTTCAGGTTGAAGGAAGATGCAAGTCTCCCTAGTCCAGCATGCAGGATTTGCCTTGTGGCAAGCATCTGGGAGCACTTCAGAGCCCTTTGATAGCCTTTTGGAGATAGTAACCAACAGGAAGTCCACAGCTGAAGTACGTGTATGAAAACCCAGACCCAGATTCAGCCTGCTTGAACAAAGCAAAGTGCCTGTGTTTAGCATTTCAAACGGCTGGCTCTGGGCCTTCCTGGACACCTATCCAGCTGGGAGCACTAGCCCCAGGGCTCAGAAGGATTTAGGCTGGCTGCATCTGCAGCTCCCTGGCCCAGATTTGCATTGCAGGCCCTGAGAAGCAGTGACCTGGGTCTAGGTGCTCTTCTGTCTGAGCATCTACGTGTAAGAGCATCTACGTGTAAGAGCTGGATTTTCAGCTCTTCACCTGGTATGTTTTGGGTGCTCAGATTTGAAGGGAGCCTGAATCTAGATTACCAGGGGAAATAACAGAAAAGGAGGTTGAATGACAGACAGATGGAGCCCCTTGCTGCCAGGTAGCAGGGGACCTATTTGAGTAGCTGCTTGTGAAGTGACAGACTGTGTATTTACATGTGAGTAATTGCCTTTTCATCTGAAATTGATCACCAAATGCCATACATGCAAACCCAGTGGAAGAGCATGCTGTAAGATACAATAATAGCAGGGTTTTTGTTTTAAACAAGGCTGCTGTGTTTCCTACTAATTGTTGCTGTATTGAGTTGCTGCTTTCCATTCATTTGCTGCTCTCACCTGTAACTTGGAGAGTAAATCTGCCTCTTAGCAAGGTACAGGATTGCTGCATGCCAGAAAATGAGCTGCGTTTTCAGTCCTGTGTTTGCCTGCCAAGCGATTAATTACACTGTATGAACAGCAGAAAAGTTGTTGGGACATAACAAATACGTGATGGTTGCCCCTGGGATGGAGCTGGAGCTGAGCTGCTGCTTTGAAAAGATTTCAGTAGCAATTGGGAGCCCTCCACTGGCTTCTGAAGAAAGGGTTTCTTTTGCACTAGTTGCTTGAGGATATCAGCTAATACCTGTCTCTGAGCAGAGGGGCTTTCTGCGCTGGGAAAAAGCCAGGATCCATATGGGGTTTTCATTAGGCTGTGGAAGAAGCCTGAGACTGAGGAAAGGTGAAGAGCCATTTGCACAGGTCTCCTTTGTCAGCCTGCAATTGCAGTTGTTATCTCTGGTTGTGCTGTATCTTGCTATGTGTTAAAAAGCAAAGCTCGGGAAAGCATTGAATATTTTATTGAATGCGAACTTGCAGTTCTCTTCTTATTATTCCCGTATCCCATCTGAAACAAAGTTCTCTCTTTCACTGAGAACATCCCTTTCAGCAGTGAAGGGGAAGCAAAGTGTGAGTGGTGGATGTCAGATCTAGTGGGGAAACTTTGGAGAGTCTGTAACCAGAATGGTTTGTATCTCTCATCTTGTACATGTACTGCCAGTGTTCTTGGGCAGAATGCTTGACCTCATTTGTCAGGAGGGTTTTCTTGATACTATTCATAACATTAAACCCAGGTGTTGCCTAACTGTTAATGAAAAATACAGCTTTCCTCCTGCCTTTTGTAGTAGCATTTACAGACACTCCTATCTCAGCAGAGGCAACCCAGGTAGTTTTGAAAAAAGGTAGTTTTTGCAGTAGAGAGAAACAATATTAAGCACAACAAATTAAAGGGTTTATTTTCCCTGTTTCTTATCAGCCTCCAGTTTTCCCCACCACCCACACTCTCGCAGTCATTCTTGGCTCCCATTGTGTTTTCAGCCCTGCGGATGCTCTGTGTCTGCTTTGCATGTGAAGAATTCCCTCCCTGAGCTTTAGGCTCTGGGGGTGTTAATGTTACACAGCAATCAGCACAGTGCATGTTTGCAGATTGCTTCCCTTACCAAGCTGCTGGTGGGCTCTTGTGTCCTGCTGTCACTGTGGCACCCACACTGGGATATGAGCAGCTCATCTCATGTCTCCCCTGAAGAAGCTGGGAAAGCTGCTGCTTCTTCATTCCTGCTATAGTTGAAATATGGGATGTGCACGTCCCTCAGTGCTCCAACTGGGGAATGTTCTGGCTCAAGCGTCTCTCTTGGGTATGCCAGGGGAGCAGAAACTTCCCTGGTTTCCCTGGTCTAATCTAAAACTCCGGTTTCTATTTGGTGCTCCTAAATCTTCAAGATTCACCTTCCCCTCAGATTTTGCTGTATCCCCTGGGAAATGAGGATGCTTGGCATCTCCAGGGATGGCCTTTTGGGAGGCCCAGCCTTCCAATCCCTGCTACAATCAGTAGGAAGACTTCTTAAACCCTGACAGGAGTTGGGCAGCACTTCGGGTTGTTCCCAAAATCCCCCACAGCACAGGGAAGAAAAGCACAGCCATGCAGTTACAGAGAGAAACAAGTCCATGTTCCTTGGTAGGACAAGACAGGATTATACACAGGCAACACAGTG
Organism: Agapornis roseicollis; assembly: GCA_002631895.1. NCBI lineage: Eukaryota > Metazoa > Chordata > Aves > Psittaciformes > Psittacidae > Agapornis > Agapornis roseicollis. The sequence goes on from NDXB01003098.1 coordinate 506,223, forward strand.
TCTGCACTGATGAGAAGTTTATTGGAGCCTCTAAAGGCAACACTCTGAGCAATTCATTTTTTCCAAGCATCAGAAAGCAACATTAACTACAACTGCTGAGAATCCCCCAGTGAACAATTACCCAGAGCAGTGAAGAGCTCAGCGTGCCCCTGTTTGGGACTAATTTACATGGAAATTGCCTGGCAATATTCTGAATTCTAGTTTTTATGTTTGTGCATGCATGCAAAAATGAGTGTCCTTGGTACAAAACACCTGCATAAAACCAGCCTTCCTCGGGGGCTGCTCGAGCTGATTAGGAAATGCTGCCCTGAAGAGCTGCTCTGCAGAGAATGGGCAGTTTTGCACCTGGGGCAAGGTAAGCATCTTCCAACAAAACAAATGCCGACTCTTCCGAACCAGCCAAAAAAAGAGATTGAGGATTATTATTTTCTTTTTCAAACCAGTTTGAGTTTTTGATTTGGAGGCACAGCACACCTGACATTTTTAAAGGGGAAAGAACCTTTTCCCTCACTTGTTTTTGCTCAGTTGTTGTAGAAAACACGCATAAAATAATACAAAAGAAGTGAAACACAGTCAAAAAATACTGCTTTGTGTCACAATGCCCTTCTCCAAATGTGGTTTGGATTTTCCTCTCAGAAAAATCCAAGGTTTTGGTCTTCTCATCCTAAGCTGAGCCAAGAAAGTGTTTTGAAATCCAAGAGCTCCCAGGCTGGGAGAAAGGTTTTCCCACCCAGTTCTCACCACAGCACCCCAAGTGCAATCCCACACTCAGAGGCCAGCAGCAGACTGCCCAAGCCTGGGAGTGTCCTGATAGAGATGTTCCTTGAGTTTCCAGAGCCCTCAGAACGGAGTATCCCAGCATAGTAGTGCCTATTCAGATGGTGCTGTGTTTCAGGGGTTAGAAAGCTGGGTTGAATTTATGTATGTCAGTGGGTTTGAACAAATGCTGCCAGTTAGCTGGTTTAAATTTAAGCACCTGCTCTTGCAGGTGAACTCCTGGCCTCCTGTAATAGAAGCTTGAGTCAGTGAAGGACGAAGGAATTGCTCACTTTCCACAGGGAAAAGTCTGAGTCACAACTTACCATTTCTTAGGGCGGTATTGGGTGGTTTAAACTGTTGGAAGGTGACTGCCTGGTTCAGCGTCCTCGCTGTGGCTCTGAGATGAAGGTCCAACTGTAGTGGCCTTCCAGGCATCTATAGGAAAGTCACCTCGTGCACTTGTTGTTAGCTGTGACTCTTCTTTGAGTATTTATTTCTGCTGTGTGGCCCAGGTAAGGTTTCCTGAGGCATTCAAAAGTTTCACCATTTTAAAGTCTGTCACCGATCTCTTTTTCAGAACCTCTTTAACAGACATCCTCTGCCTCATCCCTGGTTTTTCTTCCTGAGGCATTGTCTTCAAGCCTTTTATCTGCTGATTTTGTGACTGAGCACAGTTTGGGGGTGTTTTCTCTGGAATTGTCAGTTGCCATGGCAAAATATTCCTCCCATCCTTGTCTCTCCATGGATAAACCAGTTTAGGCTGTGGCTCAGTCTTTGGGTAGAGGCTGTGAAATGACTGAAAGCTAAAAGTTGATCTCTTTTCTATCGAGGCAGTCACATCTCTATGGATTTAATCCCCCAGGTAAAGCGTGACTGTGGTTTAGTCCTTTTTGCCTTTTGTTTGCTGTCCCCTTTAATTTGTGCTGTGTCTTCAATGCAGCATTCTTAACAACATAAGCAAAAGTTATGTTATGACAGAACTCCCATGAGAGAAACACAACTGCTCTTTTGGAGGGTGGTGAACTTCACTCTGATCTATGGCCTTTGGGGAATACCAGAATACCCATCATGACAGCATCTACATAAGAAGCAGTGCATGTAGTGTTTGGCACATTTCTTGACACCTGTGTGACAGGAAGGGTATCTGTGCCCTCCAGTTCACAAAGTTCTTACTGGCTCTTTCTTTCTTTGTTCTTACTTCTTTATTTCCTATTCTGCTGCGTATCTTTTTTTCTTGTTGCTTGGAGAAATTTGTGCTGCATTTATGGGAGATTTTTGGACATAGATTGTTCTTCTTGGAATATTTTCAGTGGGAAGGCTGTGAAATTGAAATACGGGAATCTTTTTTTGGAGCAAAAAGCATTGGTTTAAATAGGTTTATCTGGTGAGGGCTTCTTCCATCAGATGAAAGTGCTGCGTAGACCTGTAAAAGCTGCTTGATAAAGCCAAGATTCCAGGTTATGAAACTCCAGAGAGAAATTCAACCACAAAGAGATGTTCTGGCTAAGCACCACCAGCAAAATCCCTCATTGCACAAGCAAACAAAAAGGATTTGACTGTTTCTTTTCCACCTTCAAGCCTTTCTGACCAGGCTGAGAGCAGTGGGTTTTTGGAGGCAGCTTCTCCTGCTGTTCAGAAGAGCTGCACATACTGTGAGCAGTTTTCCCACTTACATAAATTCCTCCACAGGTGAAATCTTACAGGAATCATTTTGCCACTAGCGTGCCCACGATATTTTGGGGTTCAAGTACATTATTTTAGCAACCTCAAGATTTGCCATCAAAGTGACCCATGCAGTTCATGGAATTGCCCAGTTCTTTTCCTGGTTCTGAAAGCTCAAGGAAACCTTCCCCACTTCCTCCTTCTTGCATTTCATGCCCAGCCCTTGCACTGTCCAAAATCCCTCAAAACCACATGGAATTTGGTTTTCCCTGCAGCGCTGGGACCTGCCTCCCACTGTGGGATGCTACTGCAGCGAGGTGCTGTGTGGTGAGGACTGTGGCACTCTCCTCTATCAGAGGCAATGAAGCTATTTAAAATTAAACCATCATACTCAGCTGGGCTCATAGAGCTAAAAATTACATCTTGATCATCTTGTCTATTCTTAGAAGCTGGAGAAGAAGAATCAATGTGGGCTTTGGGGCTTTTTACATGCTGCAGTGGAGAATGTATTTGTCTGGGTGGAGGCAGGCTTTTGCAGTGCTGCCACACACCTGGGCTGCAATAAGCAATTTGTAACTGAACAGGGCGGAAAAAGTAGGCCAGGCTACAAGAGAGTATCTAGGAATTACTCCAGAGGGATTTATGCTACACTGTCTCCAGCAGCTGCAATAACAGCATGAAATTGAGATTAAAAATTCAGAAGAGACATGGGCTATTTGACCTTCTGTCTATCAGCAGCACAGAGGCCCTGTCTGGAATAAGGCTGCAGAGAAATGCAGCTTCTGTTGAGTGGTTGCCTGCCAAGAAGAAGCTGTTGACGTTCATCCTAAGCTCGGTGGAACAGAGAGATCATTTCTTCCCATTCCATGTGGTCCTTGCAGAGCCTGGACCTGTGTGTACCAGTGCTGCCATGCACAGGGATTGCTGCTGAGCTGTGTTTAGAATCGAGTGGAACAGTTCTTGCTCCAAAAGCGACCGTTTCATCTAAAGAGATGAGATTAGGAATGAAACAGTCTATTGTTACAATTTCCAAGTGTGCGGAAATCCAGGCAAGATTATGTAGGTCCCTGAGAGGCCTTGTTGCTGAGGAGTTTTGCTGTTTGGCTTCATCTCTTTTTACCCAGACTGCTATTGTGGTTACCCAGTTGACTCTGATATCAGTTGGGGAATAGGCCATGGATAGAGTAGCCTGTTTGGCTGGATGTGTACACTGGATCGCAGGCTTGTTTTGGTACTCAGCATTATGATAAGCTAAAAGGAAGGTTAAATTGGAATAATAATGTAACCATGGTAATGCTGATACAGAGTTGACGCAAATGCTGATGAGTATTTTGGGTGTGAGCTCTGCACCCTTTGATAGATGCATCCCAAATACATAAATATGGTGTAAAGGTATTGTAGAGCTTTGGCCAGCCGTTTTTGTAGAATAGTGCAATGCTGAGATAAACTTTCCTGCCCGTGGCAGAAATTCATTCCTAATCCTGCATATAGTGCCTGACCTCACTTAAAATGGGGGGAAATTCTCAACTTACCCAAACTGGATATGCTACCACCTTCTTCCAGCAGCAGAGGGGATTTGTTTGGCTTGTTTTGGCCACAGGCAGAGCAATAGACAGAACCTCAAGTATTTTTGTGCATTCTCCACAAGAAGTTTCCTGTATTAGTAACTGTTCTGCATTTATTACTGGCCTGTGGGCATGCTGAAAAACAATATTGCTGTTTGTTGCTGCAATGAGTTTTTCATTACTGTGTCCTTGAAGGCTAATGTCAGTGAGGAAGGTTTGTTGGGGTGACTGGGGCATGTGGCTTTCATCAGGAGATGGACCACATGGTTACAGTGCCCTAAGGCATGCTCATGGAAAAGTGTGCTGCATGGAAGATGAGAACCGGTCCAGAATGGCTCCTCAACACCAGAGGGGTATTGAGGAACCACTAAGAACTCTTGGTCAAGTTCAACAGGGGAGATTAAAACAAAACCAATTGGAAGAAGTCTGAATTGTAATTAGGATGGTTCCTCTTGCTCGCCTGCTACTTGTAGAGAATGGATGTTCTGCAAATGTTTACCTAGTACTCCAAATCATCCTAAAGGATCCCATGCACTATACAGCCTTGTTGGCGTTCTCCCTTCCTTTCCAGCAGGACGTTTGCTATATGTATATGTACTGCAAAAGTCTGGGAGCTCAAGACTGGTAACCAGTGTACCCAAATTAGCACTGGATTTGGGCTTTAAGAGTGTGTGAATACCTTGCCTTAAAGCAACAGTCTTTGCCTTGTTAAATTCTTTCCTTTTTAAAATGAGCTTGCACAGATGTTTCCAAGGAAAGAGTCATAATTTGCTATTAACCCTGCGGAAAAGGGAGGAGAGAGACCTAAATAATGAATGAAGTCAGTATTTCACTGCGTCTCAGATCTGGTTTTTATGGAAATCAGTAAAGCGCAGTATTTGGTGGGACTAACAGGTAAACGTTGCCTTTCATCAATATCTGTCTACCTCTGAACTCTTCATCACAGAGATCAGCAACCATCCCTTATGAGTCACTCTGCAGGGTTACTTGGCTGCAGGAGCTGCTGCAGGTTTCTCAGCTGGGAAGCTGTCAGTTAAGTGAAAGAGTAAATTGCTGGCTTTCTATTTCTGCCACATTTTGAAACTGCACTTAAAATCTCTGTCTCACTGCCAAGCTAACAGTAGGACATTACAGAGGAATTATGAAAGGGAGTTTTGTGCAGTAAAGCCAGAGCTGTCACCTGTTGCTAACACGATGCCTTGTCTATAAAGTCTGAATAAGATGTCTCAGATTACTGCATCACAACAAAACTTTGCTTTCAGGAGACATCCTGTGTCATGGTGTGGTACTGGAATCAAAGGAGAAAGAGTTTGTACTCGGATGCTGCAGAAGGTGCCCTGCCAAGGGTGACTGATACCCTGCTGGTCTACAAAGAAAAGCTTTAACAGTGAAATGTAATGAGTAACACTGACCCCGATGCCTCATGAAGCAAAATCCTAGGGCTGGGGAAAGTCCTGGAGCACTTTCTCTGCAGTTATTGAAGATTACTATTTTTCCCTTTGAACAAAGTTCAGATGTTTCTTGACTTAGAGCCAGGGCATTGCTTGCTGTGCTGCTGAGTAATATGCTTTTCCTCTAGCTCGTATGTAGTCTTATTAGATCAAAAACCCTTACAGGAAGAGACAGTCTCTCTTGGTTGTATTTTTATACAACCTGTCATGTGGGGGCTATTTCTTTGCCTCTCCCCTGGGAGGACGGGACCGCTTCAAAGAGATGGGAAAGGGAAGAAATCAGCACTATTAGGAGTATATCAATATTTACTGTACCAAATGTTCATATTTAGCTTGACTTAGACACCGGCATGCATATAAACTCACCTTTATGTACAGTGTCTTCTTATGAGGGAACTGGTATTCTAGAGTGGAAGGACTCCTGAATCAGCTCCCAGGAGCTCAGGCTGCATTAGGACATCTTCCCTTCCCTGCTCCTGTCCCACCCCTGTTAGCACAGCTCCATGGGACTGGCTTGTGCAGGTCCTCCTGGGGAGGCACAACATCCTTTCCCAGCTCCCGCTTTGCAGAGGCTGCCTTTGCACTCCTGCCGCTTCCACAAGGGCCAGTGGGTAACCAGAACCACATGGACCACACGGTTTGTTTCCTGAGGTAATTCACCATCTGTAACTGCTTCTTAGACAACGTGGGGTCCCTAAGCTTCCCTGACACTATGAGGCTCACTGCCTCACAGGACCACTTTTCTCATGACATCTAAACACTTCCACATTGAACATGATTTATTAGAAGGGAGAGGTGAGTGTCAAGGGCAGGGATCAGTGTTTAGGAGTAGTTCAGTATTTTAATTTGACCATACTATGGAAATAGAATGTGAAAGGTAACCAGGAGTAGTTTGCTCCCTGCTGAAATGGTAGAGAAAGCCACATCGTGTTTAGCACATGCAGAGGCCCTCCCATGACCTGTTCTTACAGGGCACGGGGCACTGCAGGCCCTTAGCTGGGCTTGCCCTGCAGTCACAGCATGCCTTGACTTTCCATGGATGTTTCCAGCCTGCGTTGCCACTCTTGGTGCAGCTGCTGGGCTGGATTCTTCATCATCGGCTTCATTTTCTTCTTCTACTGCATGTTCGGAAGTGTCTGTGCAGCACCAGGGCCGCTGACAATACTGCTGATGACTTCACATCACTGTTTAATTAGGATGGAAGACGGGATGAGCAACTGGAGATTTTACACTTGGGAAAGCAGCTGATTTATGGCACAATCAGTCCGCTGGCTCCGGCAGGCTGTTCTTTAAAAAGCAAGAGGAATATTCTTGTCACTTTGGGGTTGATCTCAATCAAGGAGGTTGTGCAAAATCTGTTCAGGCTGTGATTGCAGAGACCTGACAGTGGGGCAGAAATCATCTCCTGTTAAATTCTGAGTGGTACCTCAGGGAGGGAGGCCAGGCCTTCTGTGAGCCTGGAGCTCTCAATGCCTTATTGGGACTTGTATTGAAAGGCTTGGCCTGGGCTCTGCACCTTTTCAGTCACAGAGCATGGCTCTTGCTATAGCAAGGACTTTCTGTTCTTTTGCCCATGTGGAATTGCCTGGGAATTAAAACCGATCTTATTTCAAAAGTAGCCATGGGATGTATGTACATGCTGTGCTCCCCCATCCTTGTGTAAATGTGAACATTGCCCCAGAGCTATAGAAAATCAATGTGATGGTGCCTCTGAAAGATCTCAACAGTGCTGATACTGTCACAGCTTTGCCCGCACTCAGGAGCTTTATTGCACTGCTCTGTGCTTCCCCTAAAGCTGGAGTTTTCCCTGCAGCATTCTGAAACAGAACCATTACACGAGTTGAAGGTATCTTGTCACCTACCACAGATCTGCACCTGCTGTTCCCTGCTCCGTGTCTCGGGCCCAGCATCACCCAGTCTAGCATCAGCACACCCAGCTTTTGCCAGGCTGCCAACAGCCCATATGCAAGGGCTGGTCCCTGCTGTCTGAGATGAGATGTCTCTCAGATCTTACTCGCAGTTCAGCTGAACCAGAGGTTATGTTTTCCCTGGTATGTCTGTCTTTGTTGAGGAAACTTTCTAGGGTTATATTTATAAGTCCAATCCCTGGAGGCACTGTAACAGAAACAAAAGGCTGTTTTCTGTGTCTCTCTGAGGCTGCTGTATCACTTGTTGCTCTGGAGTTCCCATAGGTTTGGCTCAGCTATGGCCAATTTCTGTAGCTAGAAAGGCACATATTTCTGTGATACAAATACTTGGCTAATGAACATTTGTCAGATAAGAAAAATCAACTCTAGCTTCACCATTAACAGAAGATCTACTTGGAGGGATTCTAATGCTAAACACAGGATCAGGAGGTAAAATAGCTGAGTTAATTTTCCTACTGCTACAAACCTCCTGTGATGTTTAGGCAGGGCAGCTGGAACCTGCCCTCCATCATAGGATGCTGTCCTCCCTATCAGTAAAATAGAGATAAAACTATTGGTTCTGGCTCTTTGGATGGCAAGCTGGCTGGCAGAGCGAGTTTCCCTCACTATATGTGCTGGCTGCTGAGCAGAGTAGCTCCTTCCCCTGTTGACCAGCTCCAGGGAACTATCAATGAATTGATTTGTGCCCCACAGCCTGAGAACAGCAGCCAGGTCCCTCAGCAAACAACTCCAAAAGGGTCTGACAGTTAAATAGTTGTGCCTGGCTTTTAAGAAATGAAGTGAAACTTAAATGGGAATTCTGCAAAGTTTGGTAGCCCTTCCAGTGCGCTGGCATCATTCCCAGTGGGTGTTGAAGCTTCCAGCTTAATGGGGGCTTGTGAGAAGGCATCAACTCAGAAGAAGTGTCAACAGCACTGCAGGTCACACAAGGACATATTATTATGCACCTTTGACAACCCCGCCAGACTTCACATCTCAGCCCAGCATGCAGCAATCATTACTCACCCTGCATAATCCTCTTTGTTCTTGCCTTTCACAGTGATCACATTTGAAACTACTGTCTAGAGCTGGTTGGGCTCACACCAAGTTGTTAATTGGGAGCTGTCTAGCTAAGGGGTAGCACAGAGGCAAAGTTCAATGTGCTCAGCCCCTGGCTGCTGTGTTGGACATTCCCAATGGGGTGATGGCCAGGAGGCTGGGGAGACCTTGTGTCACCAGTATGCACAGGGACTTGCTTCCTGCTGCTCCCAAAGGGATTGGTCACCTGGGCACTTTGGTTTATCTGAAATTAAAGATTTGACAGGATCTGGCCCAGCAGGAGGGTTTGAATGTGAGAAGTGCTAATGGGATTTACATACAGGAGGAGGAAAGCACTGGTTGGAACAATGGACCAGGCAGGAGAAGAGTGTCCATGCATCTCCATCCCAGAGAGCTGGTGAGCATGGCCTTTGTCATTAGTGCATTTTTAAAGGGGTTGCCACCCTGGGTGCTTCCCTCTAAGGCAAAACAGCAGCACAGTTCACAGGCTGTCACTCACCATCATCTCACAGTAGACTGCTCTCAGTTGTCCTGGAGGGATGAGTGTAGGGTGTCCCTGCACTGGTGACAGGGTGTGGATATGATCTGCAAACTCAATGCAGAGGCTTGTTTCTTCTGAGAGATGTATTCTGCATACCATATACCTGTGAAGTTCCTGAAGGCGGACACAGATATGTAGATGAAGGAATTAGAATTAAAACAATTTACAATACTTATTCCATTATTATGCTCTTGAAGTGCTTCCGAGGCTCTAATGAATTCATGTCGTAGCTTCTCTGGGATCTGGAAAATTGCTATTCACCCCGAGTTTCAAGAAGATAAATGGAGCTGTTCAGTGATAAGGCCCAGGTAGGTGGCAGTCAGATTGGTTTCCAGAGAAGCCAGGTGACTACATACCACTGCAGTCATGGAAGGTGTCCATCACCGAGTGGGAACCTGTACCTGTATCTCAGCTGGTGCCCTGTCTGCTGGTCCAGCTTTTGTTATCTGAGCATATATAACATTCAGCAGTACTTTAGTGCATGTAGGTGGAATTGGATACTAAATTTCATGGGCTAATAATTTTCCAGAATGCTTTTCCTTGATCCTGTGTCTGCAGAGCCTGCCCAAATGAAAGGCAGAGAGCAAAGCAGGGCTCCCTTCCCTCGGCTGGGGAACAGATCAAAGCTCTGGTGGTGATGGTGCTGCAGGCGTATGTCTTTCTACACTAGTTATGAAGCCTAGCGAGATTAGCAGGTGTCAAATCTACTTCATAAAAAGAGGCAAGGGTGGCATTACAAGTTTGCTGCACCCTGCACAAACAGGCATGTTCTAACTAAAAAGGTCAGGCTGTATTCTGCTAGAAGGAACTAGTGTTGGAAATCTTCTGTCCCTTTTGTATCAGCTTTTCTGCCTTTTCCTGGTGTCCCAGGCGCCAGAGGTGTATGTGCTGTTACCCTCCAGTCCCTTCAGGCATCTGTAAAAGTTTGCAAGGCTTGATTTGGAGGTGATAGCCATGAAGTGTGGTGCCTACACTGCCATAGGCAGGTGTCAGAAACTGCTTCTCTTACACTGTAAGGTTGTGCACTTGTCAGGAAGGGTATGTTCAGTATATTTGAGGGATGATGCAGGTAGGATCTTTCTTGGTTCTTGCTCTTTGTGAAGCTGTTTCCTTGTCTCTACTGTGTCAGTCTGCACTGCATATTTCTAGCTTCATTAAGCCCCTGGGTACTGAGTGTTACTGTCTGTGCTCTGTTGCTGCTCATTTCTGTAGGGAAATGCTCATTTCTGTAGGCCACAAGTGCTTCATGCTGCCATCATCAGCTTGTAAGGAGCAAAGAAGAAATGCGGGGTATTCCCTAGATGCCAGGATAATCATATCTTGACAGCATCCTAATTAATCATCTCATAACCAGGTAATTATTTCCCATGTAGCTGTCTAATCACCATTTAGTATCCCAGACTTCAGCCTGCAGGTAAGGAATACTTTCAAGTGAGGGTTCTAAGGAGAGGAACACTGGGTTTGTGACTCCTGGTGTAACTCCTCTGTTTTCCTTGAATTTCTCCTGGGATTAATTTGGTCCTCCGGTTCTTTTAGTCTACTGAACCACAGAGCAGTCCTAATTATTGCCATATTGGCAACAAGAAAGACTATGACCAACTCTGTTGCTCAGTGTAATGGATTTAGCTGCTAATCTGCAGCTGGTAACGCGCTCAGAAGTACATCCATATGTTGGCTCGCCTTGAGCTCTTGCTAACCTAGCAGATTATAAACTAATGAGCTAGAGCCATCCTTTGGGGATCAATATACAAGATGCTCTTAAAAGGTGAGGTTATGTATTAGAGTGTGCTGAATGCCTCCAGGGGAGAGGAAAAATGTACTTGTAAGCCAGGGAAGACCACAAAGGTAAAAATTACAATCTCCAGTCAAAGCTTACTTAACATTCACACCTCGAGAGTGTTCTCACCTCTGCCTCCAGCTGATCCACTTCTATTTTAGGTTTCCCAATCTTTGTGATGTCTTGAGTGTGAGTGTGTGCATGAACACGAGTCCCACTTCTGTCCATCAAAAACTATAGACTCATTCAAAAATTCTAACCACGTTTGGAAGAGAGGCAGGAGCCTCAACAATATTAAACTCTTATGCTCCGTAAAAATAGGCTTTTGTATGAGTACAGTTAAGTACAGACAGGCCTTCATTCCTGTGACTTCACCAGTGTAAAAATGATTTAATACATCATTATTCCCATCTGTGAAAGAAAATGGAGGCTGATACAAGGCACTTCCCCACTTGCAGAGCTGCCTCTTGGGCTGGTAACATCCTGTAGGTGTGTGTGTTTTGGGTTGTTGTTAACTGTGTGCACATTATGTGTCGCAGTTACAAAACTGAGCCCTAAGACATCAGAGTCCAGCTCAAACAGCATGCATATCTGTACCACAGTGCTGGCCATGGACACACTGGGGACTTAGGATCTCCTGCTACTTTAAAGCTGTGTGACCGTAACAAAGAGGTGACTTCATGTCTTGGTGACAGATTTGTCCCAGACGAATTGCGGCAATTTTCTCATGTCTTTGAGTGCTCAGGTGTACCCAGGTACCTCTGTATGTATTTGCTGCACGATTATACCTTCAGTTTTGCATCTCTTTTCAGTTGTGCAGATTGTCAGACCTTTGCTCAGCCCAGCCTCAGGATGGCCTTGCAAACGCTCAGAGGAGCTGGAGTGTGTTTTGATTTTCCTTGACTTGTTTTCTTTCCATTATCTGTCTTTATGGTGATAAAGATTGCTGCTGTTGACCTCAGAGCTCTGACTGGGCTTTGCTGTGTGGAAGATGCACACGGAGGAATGATGTGCAAGCTCTGCTCTCAATAGCTAGCCTCATGGAGCTTCTCCCAGAGGAGGGGAATTAATAGCTGGGACTCTCCAAGAACATGTGCTGAAATAAAAGTAGCTAAAAATAGTCTCTAAGACTAAATGTGAATCATCTGGAGAGTAACGAGCTCAAGTTTCTCCAAGAAAATCCCAAAAGGAAGAAGCCATGTTTTCAGAAGCAGTCATGCAACCTGGAAGCAAATAAAGCTTTCTTATGAGAAATTGCCACCTCCAACACACACTGTGGAGGAGACTTCATGTCCTTCCCCAGGTCTGCCTTGTCCGGATGTGCTGGGGCTCAGTCTCATTCTTACTGGTGCAGTTTGCAGTGAAGTCTCTCTCAGGATGGGATTTTGATCATGTTTCACAAACTGGAGCTCCAGCGAGCGGAATCAGGCTTAGTGAGAACACTCTGTCCATGGAATTTCTCTCTTGCTCCATGATCAGGCAATTCCCAGGGCTCAGGAACATGGCAGGGTGGTAAAGCTTCTTTTAAAGGAGCGTTTTCCCTTTGTACCCCTTCTCCCAGTGCAAATGCTCATCCCCTCCTGCCTTCCCCCTGCCATTCATTCATTCCTCTCTCTTTGACAGCCATAATCTGCTGCTGTGGGTTACCAGAGCTATTTCCAATGCAATGTGCTTAATCCGAAATTGAAAAGTCATTGTGAGCTGGGGCCTCAGTGTCATGTGGTGAATATCTTAGATGCAGAAAGGGAGCAAGGTGGCTTCTTAGTTACCAGTAGTTAACACAGTCTATTGTGGTTTATTTACTCACCATTTATATGTGTCTTTGTATCTCCTACTAGGAAGAAGTGTGATCTGGAAATAAGATAGCTTATAAATAGCTGTAGTTTTGCTGTAGCACCAGAAGAAACCTCAGCTATAGTGCAGCTATAGTGTGTTCTGACAGGCATTGAGGAGGCAGAGTGAAGCCTTTCTGCTATACAATGCTGGGCTACAAAAGCAGCATTACAGTGAGCAGCCGTTGCAAGGCGGGAGTAGCTGATCGCAGATGCATCCCATAGCATGAGGGGCAGTCTTGGGTTTCCACAGCAGCACACACCATGCATGGCTGCTCCAAGAAGTAACAGGAGAAGGTGAGGACTCATGGCTGCACTGCTGTGCCAGGAGCAGGTACTGACCTGTGGCACAGCTGCAGGAGAAAGCCTCATCCTTCAGACACTGCAGGAATGCCCCTGCATTCCAGCCCGCAGTGTCTTTAGTCTGGGTATCTTTCAACTTCTCTCTCTTGTGATGGCATTTCTAGCTGAGACACTGGGTAGTGCTGAGTCCAACGGTAAACCTGTTTCCTGTCCAACTTGAAATGTCAGTAAAATACTGATTTTTGACAACATTTTGGCTCAGGAGAAAGGAAATTATGTCTGAATTTCAGAGCATCTCATTTTAACGTCTTTCAGAGTAGGGAATTTCCATTCCATTTTGACTGGATTTTTAACAAATCTCTTTATTTGCATAAACATTTAAGAAAATTTTTATGAAACTGATTTACCTCATTTTTTAAAAACATCTTTTAGTAAAAACTTTCACGTTTTCCTTTAATTCTTTTCAAGAGGATCAGAATCTGTCTTTCAGAATTCCCACCTGAGGCTGGTGAAGACCAAGGTGGGTATCCAGTGAAGCCATCTAGGAATGTAACAGGAACTATATTCCATCAGAAATGGTTCTTTTCCATTCAGGAGAATGACTAATGCAAGCTGCTTGTCTACTGGCTGTTAACAATCCACCTAGTTTTTCCTGATGTGATTAGAAGAATGCAATGAGAGCCCTAAGGCATCTCCTAACAAAGCAACGTATCCCTTGGCATTTCTACGGCAAACTGAGGCTTTTCTGGGTTACACATGTCAAAACTAAGTAGTGGGTGTAACTTCCATTACCCACCAGAGAGGAAACAGAAGGAAACAGTCTGATAAAATCATAGTGGTTTATTAGGCCAACTTTCCCATGTAAGGCTAAAAGGATTGTTGCCCGCTGGATTTATTCCAGGCTTCAAGCCTGCTGTTTAAAAAGCTTCAAGTGTGAACACACAAGGAGTTAATTTACCTTCTCAGATGGAGACCTTCTGAAAGATTCATGGGAATTGTGAATGGGGGAGGTACCTTTTTACTTATGCTCAGCTTATTTCATTGGGATCTTTGCCAGTCTTTGCTGTGGAGTGTGGAGCCCTTCTCTGTTCACACTACACACCCCAGGTACGTCCTAACTCTGAGGGAGAACTGGCTTAACCCCCTGCCCTATAGCTGGGTTGTGGGGATGCTCTGATGCTGGCCTTGCTGAGGAGCTGGTCAGACCCATCCTCAGCTCAGCCTGCAGTGGGGCTTCCAAATGAGTAACATTTCTTTATGTTTGGACATCACCAGGCAAGCTCCCAATGGAGAGCCACTGAGTTCAACAGCTATACAGACTTACTGGCTTCCTAAATTTTATGGAGAGGGTGCTACATCAGGCCCAGCTATGCAGTGATTTGACGTAGAAGCTGAGCCTTGACTACTGGAGAGTGAGTGTTTTCAGACCTGTGTGCAAAAAGCATGAACTATCTCAGGTGTCTCACTCTCTGGCGTGTCCATAACTAGTGTTATTAACAGATTAACATCCTTTTTGCTTAATCTCTTTTGGGCTGAGTGCTGAAGCTGGTTGAAGGCTGCACACCGGAGGGGTCAGTGCAAATGCAGTGCCAGGAGCAGGCAGAAGAGCAGTTTGTTCTTTTCCTTTCAAAACATGTCTCTGGGAGTATAAAGAAGTGTGAAAACTCATATGCAAAACCAGTTATCTTCCTTAGTGCTTCCTTGACTTTATTGCCTCCTTTTGCTTCCCACCCTCCTTTACAGCACTGTTATTTGGTGTCAGGAACTGAGGTTTTACTGGAAAGGTATATTTAAGTTGTTTATTTTAGCCACACTACACATGGTCTTGTACAAAGAGTCAGTTTTAAGTTACTTACACATAATGGTAACTGCAGGAGGAAAGAAGAGGGTTAAAGTGTATCCTCCTGAAAACTCTGATCTTTAAATGTTTGACCCTTCCCACTTCATGCAACCCTCATCAGCAAAATGAAGGGTTCAGAATTTCCATTGCTGCAGAAATCTCTGTGTTAGGAGTTCACCTGGATTATGATTGACTAATAGGAAAGAACAGGAAATGCCTTTTCTATACCCTTAAAGATTGAAGGACACTGAAACCCACCCTCCTAACTCAAGACAAGAGTTCATTTTCAGCTGTTTGTGATCCACAGGAGAAAAAAAAAAACCCTGTCAGAGCAGTCACACTGATAATTTTTAAATGCTTTGACCTGACTTTGATAGTGTCAGCGATCTTATTGTAACTTACCTGTAGAAGCAGAGATTCATGTTGAATGGGAAAGCTGGAGTGAATTTAGGATTAGCTGTAACATAGGAGTAATGAACAATGGGATTCTTAAATTCCTGTTCTACAGTCCTGGTTTTGTACAGTCTTCTATGAGCTCTGTGAACCTTTTCCATCTTAACATAGCTAAGATATGGGATAGCCATTAACACAATTAAGATACTATGGAAGGACAACAAAGTCAAAAGGGTGGGAGCCCAAGCTGACGCTATAGTACTGCTGTGAGAGGCAGCAGAGAGGTGGTATTTTTTCAGGCAGGCAGTTTGGCTTCTGCTGCACTTCAGACTTCTGTTTTCCTTTCATCTGCCTATGTCTTGCTCTCTGCAGCTTCATTCATCTTGTGTTTGGATTCAGAGATCCTTGGGGTGGACTTTGTGAATGTGTACCAGCATCTGGCATCATGAGACCTGACTGCTCGGGTCTGTTGCCATAATACAGAACTGCAATCAGCTGTTACCGCAGCAGCTGACTTTCTGAGTTCCCTGTGTTTCCAGAGTCAAGCATCTTGTAACTGCAGGTCATAACATTTTGGCATAGCAGATTGTTGTAGCTGTTCAGTGGTAACTGATGCCACTGCAGACTTCAGCATCAAACCTGAAGGCAGACTTCAGTCCTGCCACTCATTGGTTTTGAAACTAAGATGAACACAGAGAGCTTGTGAACAATTTCCAGGTAGAAATGTTTTGTTAATAAGCAGTGCTATGAACTGGTGAAATCACTGCATTGAAGTTTAGCTTTACCTGAACCAAAGAAAATGATGCTGTTTGCAGCTCTGTGTGATGCCTGTGCTGGAATCTCCTGCTGAAAGGAGGATTTGATTAGGAATGCCTTAGACAGGGTGAGTTCTGGAAGCTTTGGAGTCTGCCCTGGGTGTCTTGGCAACGATGCACAGTTGAGAGCCCTCATCAGCACACACACAGAGTGTGTCCCAGGTCTGCCTTCACATCTCACTTGTGCAAAGGCAAGAGAGAAAACTTAGCTGCTACCAAGACAGGTTTAAAGACCCCGCAGTTCCCTACAGAGGCTCCCACCACCATTCTCAGTAAGTATAACTTTAAGGAATGATAAATTTTCTCTTCCCAGAAGTCATCTTTTGTTGAGTGTGCTGTAGATCAGGGATGTAAATCAGGCTAAAAGCCACAGTTAAAATGCACAGAAGTCTGCTTCCAATTACTGTGAACTGCTCTAACTCGCCATTAACGGAATGGTGTGAGGTGAAGGAGATGAGCCTTAGAAAACCTTACAAATCGGGAAAGCAGAGCCTGACCCTTCCCCCTCTGTCAGCTTGTTCTTTTCAGGAGCGAGCTGGCTCATTGTGTGTGCAGTGCTACCTACAGCAAAGCTGTCTGTGGTGGGGGGGAGTCCCAGGGCCTGTTGTGGGCTCTGCAGATCCCTTCCTGCACTGCTGATGCAACAGGGAGCCGGGCGCTGCGGCGGGCAGCGAGCCGTTTCCAGTAGTGCACCAGACAGACAAGGTGATAAAGCAGTTGTGTTGTTCTGAAGATGAGAACTTCAGCTGGGCTGGACTCTGCTCTTTAAGATGTCTGTTTTCTGACACAGAACTAGAATGTACAGTGAGCTCCTGTTTCCTTTGAGCTTTTCCTCTTTCTGAAGTGTTTGTGTTTGCTTTTAATGGAGTAAAAAAGTGATTGTGGAAACACAGGTTCTGGAAAGGTATCCAAAACCAGAGGAGAGGGCACGATTGTGGTTGCATGGCTGGTTCAGGATAGGAGTGTGTGAATTACTAGCTTCACAGTGTGACCTTAGGGAAAGCGCTAAGCCCAGTTCCACATTAAAGTGGGCCCATCACAGCCTTCACTCACTGGTGTGTTGTGCCTGTGTGGAGTGGGTGGGTATGGCTAATTCTGTGCTCATGGCAACCTCTTCCCATACCTGCGCTGCAAACTGCAGTCACTGCAGGTGTGTCTGTGCTCCTGGTTTAAACATCGCAGGGCAGAGACGTGCACAGGCAGCGGTGCATCCTTTAAAGAAGTACGTTTACGTGAAGTATGTGTTAGCATCGAGCTGGAGGTTTGCAGGCACAGCATTGGGCTGGGCTGGCCTTCTAAAGAAAGGCCAGGGCAGCGGTGTGGCTCCCTCATCTGCCGTTCCTTCACAGCTCAGTTGCCTAAAACTATATCTTCAGGAAGACAGCTTGCAGCAATGCGGAGAGGAGAGCCCCTGCGTGCTGTGACTCATGCTGCTGCCTTGAGATGACTCTGCCTGGTTGTCATTCATGGGGCTTGCCACCCATCCTGAAACGGCTGCGCTTCTCAGCAGCTGCTTTTGTGGGGATGAAGGAGATTAGTCACAGAGTACAGGGAGTGAAGGATTCAGATCTGCTCCTTTGGGAACAGTGAACGCTGCAGTGGGAGGAAGAGAAGTCAGAACTCAATTTATCAATGCTCTTTGATCGGGTGATCATACACACGCTTTTTGTGGGGAGGACTGTGAGTTTAAAGAAACTCAGTTCAAAGGCTTCACATGTCTGATCATCAGGCCGGATCCCTGTAGCTGTGGTTCCTTGTTTGAATGAATGTGTAGTCCAAGTAAGGGCTGTCGTACTTGAGTGGCGGCCAGATGAGGCTGCTGCACCTCATCAGCTCTCTTGCTGTCCAGCACTGCGCACAGCAGGGTGTCTGCTGGAAGCCAGCTGTGCCTCAGTCTGTGACCTCTCTGCCTGACAAGTGACAAGGATTTGGCTGGCCTGGCTCTTCTCAGCTTCCACTGTCATTTGGGAGATACCTGGCCAGAATCTTCCATTTAAATCAGCAGAGCTAACTGAAGCCAGCACTAGGGTAGCACGTCCTAGTTAAGAGTCTGGCCTGTCATTGTTTAGGAAGGAACATGACAGCCTTGGCAGGTAAGAGGTGTGTCCCTTTGCTCCTCGGGCAGAGGGTGGTTCAGGTCATGAATGGGGAACTCCTTGCATGTAGTGCGCTGCTGATTAGATGATTTGGGCCGTGTCTGTGCATTCTATGGTAGTATTCATGTGGATATTCCTGATTACTCCCTTGCAGCCTCTTATGATGACCTCAAGAGCATAGTATTGCTTGATTTTGAGTTGCTGGGCCTGTTCCTTCAGAGAGCTGCTATATGTCACCGAAGTAACCTGTGCATGTGAGCCATGCTCTTTCTGGCTCAGAGGGGTCAATTGCCTCTGAACAGTGCTTCTGCTGTGATAGGGAATCATTCTGGGAAAGATGGGGAGCAGATCATGTCCTTATCATGTCTTGGCCCAATTTGTGTAATACATGTTTCCTACAAGGGATTCCTATCCCACTTTTTCCCCTTAGAGAAAAAAGTGATATTTTAGTATCAGAAACCGGTGTGGGTATTGTTCATTCCAGATCCCCACAAACTGTGGTGTTTCCTGCCTGTTTCCCTCATTCATCTCAGTGTGTAAAATGTGCTCCATGAGGAGATTATCTATAAGCATGGAGCAAGTCCCCTTTCGTCCTCACCTCCCTTATACCTCACAGAGGATGATCATGTGTGTTAAATAAAACATCAGCCTTGGTCACCTCTGGTGTGGACTCATCTGCTGAGTATTTAGGCCTCAGTCTCTCCCGCCTTTATCTTCCCTCTCCTTTCTTTCTGCTCCTTCCCCCATTCTCCAGTAACAGTGCCATCTAATTAGGTCATGGATTGTTTCAAACTCAGAACCTTTCAGGAGGCTTTCCAGTAGCTGTGGGCTTTGTTACTCAAAGGCAGTTGTTCTGCTTGCCCAGCTTTCCTGCTTTGTGCCTCTCTCAACTGCTCCTAATGCTGAAATAGTTCTTGCTCACGTGGCTGCGGCAGTAAAAGACATGTTAGCTGCATAACAAACTGCTACTGACTCCTCGGGGAGCTCCCGAAGAAACATTTTACTCTGAGATAAATCTGCTTTTCTGCATTCCCTCCTGTTTTATTAATAGGGCTGTTTTCATGAGAAGATTCTCACATGAAGCCTTCTGCAGCTTCAGCTGCTGCTCCTCCCTGGAGCCCAAGCACCGCCTCTTGTTTGCACAGGTTGTTGGGGACCAAATCTGGGTAAGGACACACACATTGCTGCTTTCAGGGCAACACCAGCCAAGGAAGGGCTCAGCAGCTTGTGTTGAGATTTGGGAATGTGACCTTTAGATCATGTAAACCAGATCTAATCCAAGCTCTGTTTGGCCCCAAACTTTACTGTAGCCAGGCTTAAAGGTCTCATTTAGCTACCATGAGGTGTTATTTTTCCCTATAAACAAATTCAGTTAAGCCACAAGGAGTAATTCTGAAGGAGGAGATGGTCAGTTTATACTTGCATAAGCAAGAATGGCAGAACTTGATTTTTTGTGTCTGTAACCAAAATCTGGGGAATGCCAGATACATTCAATTCAATCTGCAGCCACAGGTCTGTGGCAGGATGGGCTGGGACTACACCTTGCACTGGGTATTTGTAGGAAATTCCTCCCTGCTTCCCTTGGAACAAAATGCTGATTGTCTTCTGTTCTCTAACCCAAGCTTCGAAACACGCAGTTTAATACATGGTCCCAAGTTATGGTTGTGAATTATGGTTTCAATTAGGCTGACAGCAGAGCTGGTTGCAGTGGCTGAATCTGGCCTGTAACAAATCGTTAAGGGAAATCTTTCCTGTTTCAATCATTGAACTTTAATACATCAATTTAATATGATGTGCTAGTCATTGCCTCTCATTCCTGCCCAGCTAAAGCTGTTTTTTCATAGCAGTCAGTGGCAATGGAGTTTGTATGCTGGAAATTTGGCTGTGCCTGGTACCTGTTGCATAAGAGACTGTCCTGAATTTTCATCCTGAGATCTGCTGTATAAAGGAGAGGCAGGAGGTGCTTCCAGCTTCTTCCTCAAGCAAGGTACCAGTGCATCCAGGGGAGATGGTGGTATCTAAGTTCTTAGCCTTGGTGTAGATACTTCACCTGGGATGTTTCATGACACTGAAGGTCACATATGGCTGTGGAGGGACCACCTTGGCTGGCTTTTTCCTGCAACATTTTTCACATTGCTTGCTAAGTTTGGCTTAGTAAAAGAGTGGAAAGATGCTGGAAGATGAGAAATCAGTGAGGGAGACAAACTGCATGTAAAGGAGATAAGAGCTGGGGAGCAGTTCTTCAGTGCAGTTAGAGTGTCCCAGAGCTGAATGCCACTCCTGTCTCAAGTATTGCAAGGTACATTATTCAGTAAACTCTCTGCACTAGTATGTAATGACTCTGTTGTGGTACATTTTTGCTCAAATTTGTATCCCAGGTTTGTTGTGCCACCTCTGATTTCTTGGAGATTCACTTCTCATTCCTTGATCACCTCAAGCACTTAAACCCAGTGGGAATTTGGAGGAAGTTGAGTTTTCGAGCTCAGACTCTCCTGCTCTCTAGGGCTGCAATGGGTCAGCTGCAGGAGCTCACTGAAGTATCCTTTTCGAGCAGGATGGCCTCTCAGGTTTAGGTGGAAATAACAATTTCCACCCTCCAGACTTTGATTTCTTTTTTCTTCATTTGGTATTTCATTGCTTCATGTCCCTGCTGCCAGCAGCACCACATCAGAAATCAGGGATCCAGGCTGGCCTCCTGGAGGAAAAGGCATGCTGCCAGAGAAGATCTCAGGTGTTTATAGAAGTAAGTGTCACATTACAGCTGATTAAACAGGTCTGGCAGAGCCTG
Organism: Agapornis roseicollis; assembly: GCA_002631895.1. Classification (NCBI taxonomy): domain Eukaryota; kingdom Metazoa; phylum Chordata; class Aves; order Psittaciformes; family Psittacidae; genus Agapornis; species Agapornis roseicollis. The sequence goes on from NDXB01003098.1 coordinate 527,011, forward strand.
AAGCATAAAGCGCTGAGCCTGAAGTGGTAATCCAATAACTGTCTTATGCAGAGCCGGGTGGCCATGGGGGGAGTTCCCAGGTGATGGCAGTGTCTGCAGCCTCCCAGGAGAGTCTCCTGCATTCCTCTGGGTTTCAGGAATTCAGTTGTTGCTGTTCCACTTACATAGCACACAGCTGAGAGCATGCTTAGGTTATTAAAGAGTGATGGCTCTCACTGTGGGGTACCTTTAGCACCAGCTACATAGGCATCTGAACAAGCCCAACAAGCTGCAGCGGGGGTGGTGAGTTGGGATCCTGTAGAGCCTGGTGCCCATCAGGACCCTGTGCTGCAGCACCCATTGGGGCTGTGTCTCTTCTCACCTGTAGCCTATCTCCTGCCACATCTGTGTGAATGCCTTAAAAATCTGAGGGCTGTAGAGTGGCATTAAATGACTGTGTTCAAGCAGCTGAAGCCACTCTTCGGTCATGATTCATGACCAGCGATGCTGATCCATCCTTGGGCTTTCAGTGCTCTCTCTGCCTCCCTGGGACTGAGCCACCAGGAAGGAAACAAAGAGCAGACACCCCACATTAGGGATAATTGACAGCAGAGGCCCTATATGGACACTGCAATTATTTCCTTCATTTTCCTTTTGTCTAATTGTAAGATGTGTAATTGCCATAGGGCAGACCACCTACTGTTACACTGCTATTTGGGAAAGCCTTTGAACTTGTTTCTTTTGAGCTTTGGTCACCCAAATGTAAACTAGAAGCAATTAAAACTTGGAAGAAGTGGAAGGGTGTGGAAGACAGACATGTGAGGCTGGTCTGAGTGTCCTCAGAGCCAGCTTGAAGAGGGAGGGCAGCTTTATCTCTGGAGTGAAGGGCATTGTGCCCCTAAGACTTGCATGAGGTCTTACACCAGGCTTGCAGTTTCCATGTTGTTTCCAGGCAGAGCAGTTGTGTCTGCAGGATGTCAGTAGCTTTTAGACCAGGCTTTGACAGGAGTGCTTGTGCTCAGTGGTTCACTGTGGGCTGCCTGTATCTGGTGGCCAGCTTGCTTTAGCATATGTGGATGTCAAAAAATCATCGCTTTTTCCAGAGGCAGGAGATGAAAAATTGGTTTCATCTGGGGGGCTCTGTGATCTGCTTCATTCAGGCCTTGGGGAGGCTTCCAGTTTTGATGTTAACTATGATTTAATGATAAAGTGCTAATACCACTTGGGAAGGAAAGACAATTGGTGCAGTCAGCCACCCTCACAGATAACTGCTGAGCTGGGGAGCCTGGGTGCTGCTGTCGCTCCAGAGCACTGCCCACGGCTTAGTCATTTGTCTGAACAAAAACACAGATGCAGAAGGAAACGCATCCTCTGCCATAGCAGAAAATGAATCATGTGAAATACTCCTTCCCCATAGCTGCCCATTGCTCAGAGAAGAGGGAAGGACTGGAGCCAAATATGTGAGGAAAAGAACCTTAGTCCTATGCAGCATCCATCCTAGCAAGGTTCTTCATCAGAGCCCTGAGGGTGGCATTGCAAGAATAGGGAAATGAGTGTCCCAAGTCCTAACTTTGCCATGGTTTTCTTGTCTGAGCTTGGAAAAGCCGCTTGAAGGTAGTTTTAGGGCTGGAGACCACCTCGGCTGTATTCCTGCTGTTTAACAAAGCCTTGCAGTGTTTCTTTGAGCTTTTATCACATGAATGTAGAACAGAAGCAATTAAAGGGTGAGAAGTAGGTGTCTGAACACCTTTAAAAGCCACACCATCTCCATGTCAGGTTTCTTAGCAGTGAAATGGCAGTAGCCACTCTTTCTTTTCAGACAAGTATTATGATGATACTATCCAGGCTGTGTTGCCCTGGAACATCCTTCTTTGTTCTTCTGCGTTTGCCCTGCAGATCCAGACAGAACCTCCAAAGGGCTGGTTACTGAGCAGAGCTTCTCTTGGGGAGATCAGTCTGTTCACAAAGCATCATCCTTGGAGGTGAGCAGCACAGAGCCTCCTGTGCAGGCTCCCTGTGCAATCACCCCAGGTTTCCCCATGTCCTTTCTGATGCTCCTACTGGAATAAACTTGTCATATGTAGAAACTACTGGAATGATCCCAGAAGAAACCACAAAGTGCAGCCATGAAATGCTGGCTGCTCCCAGATAAACACAAACAATAGGGTCCATTTTACATCAGCTGGCATTTGTCAAACCGTTATCACAGTTTACCACAGTATTCTTTTGGGAACCAGTAGGATTGCATGTGTAACCTAAGGAAATGGCTACAGGAATCAGAGTCAAAATATATGCATTGCTTACAGCCAAGGTTCACAGCACTGCAAGGTTGTTTCACTGTGCTGGGCTTTGGGAGGTGTTGGTGTGGCTGTGCTACAGGTATTGAGCTGGGAAGTAAAGACATGGCAGACAGAAGGTGACGGAGACCCTGTGCATTCACTACACATCGTCACTCCTCACTGCTGCCTAGTTTTTACTCTCTGAAAAATAACAATGATAGACTTGAATAAAGACATTTATGATGTTTATAGTACAAGAGCCAGGTCTTCCTAGTTAGCTGTGTGGTGAGCTAATCCATTCATTTCAGTATCAAAGCCTGATTCTGAGCTGATTTCCACTAGAGTAATTCCAGATTAACTAAGATGCAGTGATTGAACAATCGCAGTTATAAGAATATTTCTGGGAGATGTAAGGGAAGATCTATGGATAGACACACCTTGCAGGTAGCCAGACCAGTGCAGATGCTTGCAGACTTTACTCTGAAACAGGAACATGAGGCTGGAAAGAGCTTGTGAATGTGTGTATTTAAACAAACACCAGCCTCGCAGCCAGAATATTGTGGGTTTGAGTCAAAGCAGGAAGTTTGACAAAAGTGCTGATGAAACCAGGCTAATATCCCAGTACAGACTAAAAATACATTGCATTTGTCATTGTGAACGTTTACACTTATTAATAGCCAATATTAAAAAAGCCTTCTGAGCCCATCTGCTACAGTTTCTGATTCAGGAGCTGAATGTTCAGGGTATTTGGTGGGGGTTGGAACATCTCTGCCTTGGGAAAGGTTATTTTTAGCCGATTTTAAAATGATGACAGAATTTTTCTGGAATCTGTTGAAAGCGAATCAGGACCCAGTTCTCACTGTTACGCCACTGCCTTGAGTGGTGGCTGAGGAGCGCTGAGGTCAGAACTGGGCACAAGTGTTAAATCCAGCCTTGTATTGGCATGGTGAGGAATAGAACCACCCTTTAGCGGTAAATCAAGGGCTTGCAGAAATGACAGAGGGATATTGTACCAGGTGAATGATTGATAACACTCAGGTTTTGAATAGCCACTTATGATGAGGGATAGCAAGTGGATACAAGATTTATGTGCTGGGAAATCTATAAGGAAAAAGGCCCTTAGATTTTTCAACCTGATCACAGCACATCATGGTTGTGGGACATAAATCTGAATGACAGTGTGTGCATCTGGTTATTAAACAATTATCTCCATACGAGTGATAGTTTGGTAGGGAATTGAAGGGGCTGTACACTGTGGCCCCAGCAGTGTGACACAGAGCCAAAGGGAATCTCTTCATGTGACCCATCCAGTCTCTTGCAGTGAACAGACAGGATATGGACACTCCGGCTTTGAGGATCCTGTTGCTGTGTTAAAGCTGCCATCACTTGTGTTGTTCCAGGCAGCAAATGAATGCATTTGAGGGTGAGCATCCCTTATCAGTAGTTCCCATGCTAGCGACTGGTTTGTGCTGTTGATTGACAGCTGTGATAATGAGGTTATTGTGAGGAGGCAGTCCGTGCACAGAAATGTTTTTCTGTCTTGTGGTCTGGGATCTTGGGCTTTTTGTGTCCTGGGAGGCTCTGTCTCCAGTTGGCTGGGCCAGAGCAAAGGGCAGAACATGAAATGACTGCACAAGAAAAATCCCTGTTGCTTTCTCTGCATTAGGTGGTTAGCTGGCAATAGCTCTTGTTTGCTGTAGTAGCAAGATGAGAATTTTCTAAGCCTCTTTATGTACCTTTGCAGTGAAAATACCTGAGGAGCAAAACAAGTGCATTAGTCCTTAAACTCCTAGTTGTTCATAGGTGCTCCATTTCTTTGCTGCTCACCCTCACCCTCTCAGTGTTCACTCAACTTTGTTGATTTAGCTCTGGCTTTCATGCCGCTGGCTTGCCACAGTACAGTGCTATGCCCCCAGGGAGCCTTGGATTTGGGTCTTGGCTTATACCAGAACAAAATACTGAGAAAGGGATTTGATGACTGGACAAGGGTGCTGTGGAGGGAAAGGGCAGAATTCTGGTTGCAAGGTTTGGCAAAGAGGCTTTCCGCCTCTATCGTTTCTCTTCTATTCTCTGGTTTTGCCTTGCTGGAGGTGTGGAAGGTTATTTCCCAAAGCACTGCTTTCACCATGCAGAGATCTTTGTTTTCATCCTCTCTTTCCACTGGCTCCTCATTATCTGTGAGTTGCAAAAAGAACCCCCGTCCACAGTGGCAAAGCAGCTGCTGTCTCTTAGGGACAAGATTAAAATGCTCCCAGATGAAATGTCAGGAAAGGATTGAGCTGTCACTCTTTGGTGCCGTAGGAAATTGACTTGCTGTATATTCCTGCTGCGGCAGAGCTGATGGAAGTACCTGGCTTGCTAGATTTCAACATGAATGCAAACGGGTAGTGAATGGGACCCACAAATCACAGAGGTAAAGGAATGTCCTAGGGGTGGTCCGGGTGGAAATCGGATCTTTTTGAAGTCTCTACCAAGTCGTTAGGCTGGAATGTAATTCATGTCTCAGCTGATAAGAGTGTGTGTGACTTGTGAATTAAAATCTGTTGGTCTCTTACTGAGATTGGACTCTCCTGTGTAATATCCAGCCGTGCCTCTGAAATGCTTTGTAGGAATTACGTACAGAAAGTAGTGAGGTTTTTTCCACCATATACTAATATTTTGTATCCACTTGCATATCCAAGAATGGAAATTCTGTTTCTGGATAGGACTGATGGTTGAGCCCATTCCTCACTTTCTGTCTGACCCAACATCCTGAACCTAAAGTAATCCTTAACAAGACACATACAAATTTGCAGCAGTTGCAACTTAAAATGATTTTACTAACGTTAGATCCTGAAGCATGCTGAACCCGGCAAGCCGGCTCCTCCGCTCCCCAGTGCTGCCGTGTCTCAGCCAGAAGGAACTGAAAACACCTGGTTCCTCATTTGGAGAAGGAGAGCCAGGGGTCTGCCCAAAAGTGAAAGAGAAGGAGCCCAGCAGTTGAGTGCCGCTGTGTCACCTAAGTGCAGAGTCACAGGAAATGGACCAGTTCATGTAAATGACATACAGGCGGGCAGGGACAAAATGTATCTGGGGTCTCATCTAAAAAGCCTTTGCTATGGCACAGTTTGGTGTCTTCCAGCATAACAAATGTAAAAGACTTTTTGTTAGCTTCCATGTCTCTCCTCTCCCCATGTTTTGTTGCCTTTCCTAACTCTACACCTACCTCAGTCAACTGCTAAAGACCGTGGCTGGAGACAGGAGCTTGTATTAGGCAGACTCGTGTGCAGAGCTGGGAGGGTACTTCTATGAAAGAGATCACGAAGTGCAGCAGCAGATACATATGTTGTATTAAAATACCAAGATTTTTATCAGATGGGTTTTCTTTTGAGACAGAAAAGTGTCCATTTTAGGAGAGAAGAGGGAGGATCAAACATCCTGTAAGCTCTGATCCATCATCATATGTTGCATGGTCATGTTATCAGTCTAAACACTGACCTGGATTTGCAAATCTCCATAAGCACAGATATGCTTTGGGCACAGTGGGCTTATTGTCCTGAAAAAAACCAAAGGGAGGTCTTGAGTGATGTCTTGCTATATAGATGTTGCTGCTAAAAGCAAATTCTCTCAGCACGCAAGTGCAGATTGTTTCTGTTATTGATTGCCAAGTTCTGCTTCATTGAGACCACATGGCCCACTTTGTTTTTGTAGCTGTCTTTTATTAAAACTGACAAAGAGGTAGCAGCGTTTGAAAAGATGAGTCTTGAGAGTCCCCTGGGCAGCGTTTTCATCCTGTAAAGTGATACTGGCACATTTGAGCCACAGATGCTTTTAACACACTAATAAAACAAAGCCTCCCTTCTCAGGGTAGTCCTCTGCACTACAAAGCTTTCTGGGTTTGTCCATGCCTAATGGGCCAGACCACAAGAAGTGGAGAGAACATGCTCCCACCCCGCTGTGCTCTCATGATTTGGTCCTGTGTTGTAAACTGCAGAGAAAAATCCCATACTTCCTCAAAGTGTATTTTGCTGTTTCATTGCAGGCTCATAATGTGTTTTATACTGACATGGGTTATCTGTATTGGGTTTTAGTCTTGCAGTCAGAAAGCTTTCATCCTGTATTTCCAGTGACCAATACTTACAGTTCCTACTCCTCTCCTGTTCTTGTAGTACCTGACTTCATAAGGAGCCAGTCAGAGCTCTATTTAACACACAAAACAGCAGATCTTTGTTTTGGCATTATATTTGAAGATATCTAAAAGATTTTGGATCTGAGACGTTTCCTATTAGGACCTATCATGAATGGAAATGTTTGACCTCAATCTGTCTCTGCAGCAGCTCCTGATGTATAAAATCATGGGAATACCATCTTCTCTCATTTTGAAGAGGCTTTATGAAGATAAATTAATCTTTGCAAGGCACTCAGATGTCAGTGTGATGAGCACAAAGCTTGGGGGAAAATAAATAGTTCTGTCTATAGAGGCTGTTAGTAGTAGCTGTAAATAAGATGTGAAGCTACACTTTGATCAAAGAGACTAAAGCAGATATTGAATGCTTGCAGATAAACTGAGCACCATCCAACCTGTGTCCTGGACAAATCCAGACCAGTGGGAAATACTGTGTGACTATGTGATTAAAGAGATTTATTAATGCAAATAAGCAGTAGGACCGATGTGAAGTTGCACCCATGAGCTCCGCACAGGCCTTAGGATGCTCTCTTCAGCAACCTTGCTCTTAGCCATGTGAGAAATATTAGCCACTGGTGAGCATGAATTATTCTTGTCCTGGACAGCTGACTCTTTTCCTTTCCTGTGGTAGCAAGTGATGTTATACAGAGTAGGGGCTAAAAGCTTTAAACCATGTCATGCAAGCATGCTTAGAGTTCAAAGTACCAAAAGGTGTGTTCTGCAGGCAGCAGCCTGTCTTTTGCAGACCATGCAAAGCAAAATCCAGTAGAGCTTCACATCCATAAGAGGGGCTGTCAGAACCCCCTGCTTCACGCAGGTCTCCAGGCTCACCTAACTCCTGGCCAGTAAACCCATCAATAAAGCAAACTGATCCTGTAGCCACAGAGGAGCTGAGTTCATGTGTCACAGCACAGAGCTGAGGAAATGCATTTGCATCTTTTTGGTGCAACATGGAGTTGGTTGGCTAGATTTTGTGCCTGGCAATTTTGACAACGATGCTTTAATTGTGGATTCACAGCTATGATTATGAGATACCTTCAGAACATGATATGGAAAACCTAATGGTACCATTGCAGTGATGAGCAAAAAACAAACTGCTTTTCTGAGCGGGCTGCATATCCTGCTCTATTATCTGGCCTTTGGATTCAGAGTTCTTGACTTACTGTCCCTGAGGTTTTTGGAGAGGAACACAGAAAGTCTTTCCAAATGCAGCCTCATTAAACAACCAAAGGGTAACCTACTGATGGCAAAGAGGTTGCAAGTAGCTCATCTGTAGAGAGGGCAATGGGTAAGTTCCCTGAAATGTCTTTATGCTATAATTGCGCATCATAGAGTTGGGTCCAACTTCGTTATAGGCTCAAGGAGTTGATGCTAACGGGCTCCCAGCCAGCCCCATCCTGCCCACAACAGTCAGACCTTCTGTTGTGAACCCATCATCTGACCCGTGCTTTTTGATCTGCCAGGCTGCCTGCTGTATTCCTGAGGACAGTACACAAGCAAGCATTCTGCTCTGATTAACGTTAAAGGGGATCATGGGGAGAGCAAGCCCCCATGGTCTACCCTATGGTGGAGAGGTGAAAGAGTGCTTCCCTACTTGCCTCTTTGCAGACGCTTTGTGTCTTGTTTTGGGGAGTGAGAGCAGGATTTGAGCTGAGCCTCCTCCACCTACAGCAATGTTCCCATGCAGCTGTAGTTTGGAGCTGACCTCCTCACTCTGTCCAGGGATGCAGGGATGGGGAGAGCAGGGAAGAAGCTGCAGAATACTCTGCAAAGGCTCTATCAGCTGTAAATGCAGCCTGCTGCTTCCCACAGCAGCCCCACACTTTTCCTCTGTTCATCCTATCTTAGCATCCTCCTGACCTCCCCTTCAGACAAGTCATGGGAACAAATTGTAGTCTGAGAATTCATTCTGCATTCCCTCTGTCCTCTTTTCCCTACCTCAGCCTGTTCTGATTGTAAGATCTTTGGGGCAGGGACTATATGCTCCCTGTGTTTCTGCAGAAACTAGTTTAATTAGGGATCATTCTTGGTTTGTTCTGTCATAATAAAAGGGATTCCTAATAATACTGCAGTAATTAATTCACACCAGTCTCACTGCATTTGCTTCAAAGGAGGCACTCCAAAGTAAGATGAGAGTAGATGAGATGAAGATCAGACCAGCTGTAATTAGTAGTCTGTGCTATCTCATTTTGAAGCAGAGCAGTAACGTGCAGTAGAAACTTGGTCAGCTATTATTGTAGGGGGAAAACCCACACAAAAAGTATTTCTATGTAAGTATCTGTGCAAAGTAGCCACCAATATTCATCAGAGAGAGCATGATTAAAGGCCTTTGAAGCATGATTGAAGTTGCCAGTTTTCATGAGATAATGAAGATGTGGGTTTGGTATATACATTCTGGTGATCTTTTTATCTTCATTATTAATTAGTCTGTGTTCTTCACATTTCAGCTCCAGTTTCTTGTCATTAGGGTGACTAGCCTGTGAGCGATGCTTTAGTGAGATTCAGAGGAAGGATTCTGCCTCTGGAACAGCAGATGAGGTGCCAGCCTTTGTTCAGAACTGCTGCAGAAGAAATTGCAGTGCTTTGTACAAGAACAGCAGGTTGTTCTGCCAAAAACCCTTTTAACAACATACCCTGCCTGGCATTACCCTGGTGTCAGCAGGCACTCTGGCTGCTACTGCAAGCCATAGAATCACAAATTGGTTTGGGTTGGAAGAGACCTTAAAGCTCATCCAGCTCTAACCCCTGCCATGGGCAGGGACACCTTCCACTAGAGCAGGTTGCTCCAAGCCCCGTCCAACCTGGCCTTAAAAGCTGCCAGGGATGGGGCAGCCACAGCTTCTCTGGGCACCCTGTGCCAGCGCCTCAGCACCCTCAGAAGGAAGAAGTCAGCAGTGATTGTGATGTAGGCACTCAGTTCTGTACTTAGTGTTCTTCCTCTAAGCACCCAAATATGAATATTGGCCTAGATCCCCTCTGACATGCTTCTGCAAGCACCTTTTTCAGGATGCTTAGCATCATTCATCTGTGGAATCTGGCAGTACCAAGCATCATTTTGCCAGTGTAGCCATCTCTTTTCTTCCCTGTGGTAATGCAGTTAAAAGTCTGCTCTCCATTAACAGAAAGCTAGTTGTCTGTATCCTAGCCTCAAACTCTGGACAGGACTTAAGCTTACATGTACTTTACAAATAAAACTATGTACAAGTAGGTGTATGGCAGACAGGATAGGAAAAACAAAATGAATTAAGATGGAAACTGCATGTGTGGGAATGCCCTGCCATTTCCAGGGGCCAGCCGTTTTAGTACTGTAGAACCCACCTGCCATTGTTCAACATTCCTTTGGAAAGCAGAAAGTCTGATATCGATGGAGGCAGAAAACACCATGCTCATGAGGCTCTTGGTGTTCAGATCCCATTCATGCAAACTGCGTGAAGCCTGGAGCATATTTCAGTCTTTATGGTCATCTGAGCTATTACTGACCTGCACAGATTCCTCAGCTGCCTGCAGTCATGATGAGAGGAGAGCCCTCCAATCTCACCTGGGAAACACAGATCATGCAGCATCTCCTTCTGTGGTGCTGACTTACTTGAGTTGCAGCTGCCAGTCTTACCAAGTGGGAGCTGCTATCTGGGCACTTCACACAGACAGGCAGCCCTTCCTCCTCAGCCTGCTGCTCTTACACATGAAGCAGCTAAAGGTCTGTGTCACTTCAGATACAGTTCTATGCCTCCAGAAGGCAGTGATGGCCACCTGCTATGCTGACAGTGTGCACAGCTTTTCCCCTTGTAGGAAACAAATCATATTACACAGGAGATTATCACTTTACCATGAAATATGTAAAAAAATAAGGTTTTGTTCTCAATGGAGATCAAAGCCAACCTATAACAGTCTCCACTTAAGGCTTAGCTTTAATGAAGTGAGAAGTGGACCTCCATTATAGCTATGATTATTATTTAATACAGTTTTTATGCAGTCATTTCTTAATAAGAAGTGATTGTGTAAAACCTGTACATTCTCTAGGACCTTTATTGAGGAACACTTCTATCAATGAGACATTTATGCCTTCTCAATTATTACTGTGTAATAAATGGCACAGTCTGAGTGGCATTCTCAGTAATACATTCATCAGGTGAAACAAACAGTTATGTTTGTTCTTAACATCTCTATTATAATATCCATTTTGACTGTTTCTGCTTGATCTGTCAAACGTCTGTTTTACACTTTGCTCACCACAAGCCATTGAAAGTTGCTGGCTAATCATCCTGCAAGTATCAGGAACCATTTACAATGTGCTGTAGTACTGCCTGCTCTGTGTAACAATACAAACTCTCCCTGCTTGCGTCTTTCAGGGAACCATTAAAAATGTACTGTGCAAGTAATTATTGTATGTATGATTGTTATTTCCTCTGCAATGAACCCCTGACATACAACTGTCTCTTTCAAAATGACTACTGAAAGGAAACTCAGGTTTTAGAAGTGTCCTATTCAACGAGCAGTGAAGTTGTCTGTCCCCACATCTGTCTGCTAAAATGGCTTTCCCGTGAATTCAGGTTAGTGGATAGGAGGATGACTGGAAGGAAGGTTTGATCTCTGGTACACTGCTCAGTATCAGCTTCTGCTCAGCTTCTTGGCAGAGCTCCTGAACATGAGGGCTCCGAAGCTCTGATGCCACCGCAGGGAGCCCAGGATCTGCAGGAACCTGCCCCTCCAAGTCCAGGGGACCCCTTGCACACATGGAGGAGAGCAGGGGGTGTTGGTTTCATCTGCTGCTCTTGCATTTCATTACACTAAATCTAAGGTACCCCCCACCCTTCCCATGCTTCTCTGTTCCGCAGAGACAGAATTCTTTTCCTTTTCTTTCAATTAACTGGGCAAAGGGTCACGTTCAATGAATTGCTTTGAGCTTTGCACAGAAGAATTGAGACTTAGGAAATTATTTTTATTTCATTTCCATTTTTGAATAACAATATTTTATACTTAGAAGTCTCTGGCTGTGGTGAAAATGAGAACAGGCTCAGGCAGGACCTGGGACATGCAACGTTGAGCTGGTTTGAGTAAAGTGTGAGCTGGTGGGCTTGTCACTGCTCACTTTGGTCTGTTTTCTTACACTTTCCTTATCCTCTAGTGTTTCCTTCTCTGTGTAACACTGCAGAGAAGACTGACTGTAAGGGCAGCGTTTGGCTCCTGGGCAGGAGTTCTGCAGAAAGCATTTGTTTGAATGCCCCCCTCTGCCTTTGACTCCCCTACAGCAGGGCCATGGAAGCAGATTCATCTTGTTAATATTTTCTTTATTAGCACAGGCAGCACAGGAAACACGAGCCTTATGAGGTGTTGCAAGAACGGAAGTTACACAACTTCTAAGAAGTGAAGTGAATTCAAATTAGTGAAGGCAGTGTGAGTGTTCTCAGCCTTGTTGTTTTGCCCTCCTTTATCTTGTAACTGAAGGGATTAAAATCAAGGACAAACCAGACTTTGCTTCCTAACAGAATCCTTCTGCTTTGCTCTACAGAACACTGAGGGTGTTTTAGACTGGCACCATCAACATGGGGAGGCTGTACATGCGGTTGATCATCACTCAGCTGTAGGAATGAGAGTGAATCCTGGTCCCCAGAGACTGTCCCCATCTGGGACCTGATATTCCTGCTGCTGTCGAGGCCTTCCCCACGCCACTTCAATCTCTGCTTTCTTTGTTGCCTCCTACCACTTTTCCTTTTCTCTTTTCTTTTCTTTTCTTTTCTTTTCTTTTCTTTTCTTTTCTTTTCTTCTTTTTTCTTTCTTCTTTTTCTCTTCTCTTCTCTTCTCTTCTCTTCTCTTCTCTTCTCTTCTCTTCCTTTTTCCTTTTTCTCTCCTCTCTTCCTTTCCCTTCCCTTTTCTTTTTTTCTTTTCATTCATGGTTTGTGTTGAATGGACCTTAAAGCTCATCCAGCTCTAACCAATGCCATAGGCAGGGAGATCTTCCACTAGAGCACGTTGCTCCAAGCCCTGTCCAACCTGGCCTTGAGCACTGCCAGGAATGGGGCAGCCACAGCTTCTCTGCCACCTTCACAGGGAAGAACTTCTGCCTAAGAGCTCATCTCAGTCTCCATCTTAAAGCCATTCCTCTTGTCCTGTCCTTATATGTCCTTATCCAAAGCCCCTCACCAGGTTTCTTGTAGCCCCTTTAGGGGCGCTTGAAGCTGCTCTAATGTCTCCCTGGATCTTTCTCACAGTGAAAACCTACCCTCATATTGATATATATATATATCTCATCCATTTATATAATCATTCGTCGTTTAATCCACATTTCATTTCAACCCCACTACCCAGGGCCTAACACTGACACCACCACCACCACCACCACCCCCCCCCCGGCCATAGCGTCGCTTAGCAACCGCGGGGCGGCACACGCGCGCGCCACCAGCCGTTCCCGCCCAACGGCGGCGTGACTCCGCCCACCGCCCCCTTCATGAGGGGCAGGACCGGGCTGTGAGGACCCGGCGCCGGGGCAGGTACGGGAGCAGAAGGCGGGAGGGCTGTCGGTATCTTGTCGGTACCTTCGTGTGTGGTAAGGCCGGTGTTGGGGTCTTCCACGTCGCAGCCTCGGCGCGGGGATCCCGCTCTGCCCCGTTCGGGGCAGAGCGGGATCCCCGCGCCGAGGCTGCGACGTGAGGGAAGTGGGATCCGTGAGGCCGCTTCCCCCCGGTGCTGGGCGGGTGAAAAGCATCGCTGAACACCTTCCTATTGCTCCGGGTTTGCTGTTTCTTGTTTGCCGAGGGAGGGGTTGTTCGCGCCGGGGTTATGTAGGCTGAGGGGTTGGGCTTGGAGGGCTCTGGTAACGTTTTTGCATGGGGGAAAGGCGAATTGGGCTTCTATAGGGGTGCTGGGGAGGAAAGAGGGAACGTTCTTGCCTCGTCGAGCCTGCTGCAGCACATGGAGATGGCTAAGTATCTGGGTTTTAAATCTTTAATAGGCTCAGAGGAGCAAAGACTACTTTTTAAGGTCGAATGCAAGCAAGGGGTGTGTTCAGCAATTATCTTCTGTGGCACTGGTGATGTGTTTGGATTGCTGTTACTTATTGTTGTGTGCTTTTAATACCCAGCTGGGGTTATGAATGCATTTGCCAGCTCTGGGGTACTGGTGACATAGCCAGGAAGAAATGATTTGCTGTCACACAGTGTGTTCTGTAACAGCAGCCCTGGTGTGGGACCCGTGTCACCCTGATGTGATTCAGTGAAGTGGTTCTGCCGCTGGTGTATTGGGTTCTGATGGGCCTGTGTTATATGTGCTTGGCAGCAGCAAAAGGGAGTTTATAGCAGAGATCTTCCTCTGAAGCTTTCAGTGGTAGAGGTGTTAACGGTTCCTGGGCTGGAGTTGTTTGTCGTATCCCTGGAATGGACACAACTTGTTCTGTTCTCTTACATAGAAGTGACCTATGGCAGAGATCTCGGCAGGCAAACACTGTCCTTGCTCTGTGCCGTGCTAGTGCTGATTTCTGGGTGGCAGTTTAACATTGCTGCGTGGATAATAGCAACAATCTTCATTATTTCTGGCAGATTTAAAAGGTTAGTGGCTTTGGGGACACAGATAATAATTTATCCTTGTGTTACTTCTCTGATTTAACTGCCCGTGTTGAGGAGGGATAGATGAGTGAACACTTCTGAAATAGGCTCAGATTAGGCTCCTTGAATGTGGACTTCATAGTACCTGTATTCAAGCCCTTATGCCAGCATAATCTGTGATTCTTTCGATCCCTTTTGATGTGCTCTTACGGCTGCTCATGTTCAAAATAGCCTTATTCCAGTCAGATGGTGTGCTGAATGGTGGGGTTGCTCCCCAGTGATGGGACTTGATTGCCATTCCCTAATCATTTCTCTGATCTCAGTAGCAAGTGATGTGTGAACTCGCTAGTGAGACGAGTGATTTTTCTGCATATGGCCCTTCGGACATTAGGGGAAGGGGATATATTATTCACACAACTGGGTACAGAAGAAAACAGTGCAATTTCTATCAGCAGCATCTGCTTCAGATGAGGACCTGACAAGGAACCTGAGCTGTTCTCAATGCTAGATGTGGTAGCCTTTGAGTAGTTTTAAGATCTCTTTTGATGGGTTTCATTTAACTTTGCTATCTGAAGAAATACTTCACACAGCAGCGAGTGTCCCAGGAGCTGCCTGATGTGCAGATGTTTCTCAGCTGTGGTTGCTTTGTCAGGGCTCTCACCCGCATGGTGGCTGGAGGATCTTTGCCATGAGCAAAGGCTGCAAAACAAAACGCTATGCCAAAATAGTGAGGAGAATGGAGTAGCTTTGCTTCAGTTATTGATTAACCAGCCGTGTTACATGTGTTGAGCATACCTTGGTCTTAACTCTTTAAGTCTTTTGAGTAAGTGTCCTAGTGAAATATTTTTAATGCTTATAAAAGTAATCATGGGTTGCTGCTGGATTAACCATTACCCAAACATTAATAATCTCAAGTGCTTGCCATTTTTTGGTGGTTGAGCCCTTAAATTCTGAATTGCAGCAAAATAATGTAATTCCTTTTGTTCTTTCTATAGACATTTAGGTTGATTGCTGCACTGCCCATAAGACAGGCTCTGTTAAGTGCTTCCTGACAACATAAACCAGCACTTTGGGCACTGTGTTGTAGCTAATACCACTAGTTGCTAATAGGGGGTCTCTGGATATGGCTCCATTTGATTCTTGTTTTCAGTGTGCACACTGACATTGTTATAAGTGATTTCTACTTGGTCCCTCTTTGTTTTGTCTGTGCACGTGTTAAGGGTAGAAATATCTCCTGCCTACGCATAGCTGTAAACTCTAAAATAAACCATGCTTTGTATTTTACCATGTAAGTGAAAAACATGGTTTGTTGGCTGTACCAGAGTTTATGATCACTGGGTCTTTAATCTATGTTTGTCATGTGTCAAGCACTATGATGTGCTTGGCAGCTCTTCTACAATTAAGTGCTTTCACTTCATTGTAAGAAAATAAAAGAACAGGTATGTGAGAGCCTTTCTTTAAAAAAATAAATCAAATGCCTTTTATAAATAGATAGGGACAGAGAAAATGTCTAAAAATCAGTGCTTGCAAACTTTGCTGGCTAAAGGCTGCAATTCCAGTTATTCCTGCAGCAGAGACGCCTTAACCTGTGGTTTGCCCCACCACCAGCTGACAAGCAGCCAAGGTCCTGGAGCTCCTTCCTCCTCCTAATGAAGAGCTGTTCGGAGCTACTTCAGTATTTCTTAAACATAAAGTAAATTAGTTTATAAGCTTGTCTGCATTCAGTGTGACCAATGAGCTCTTGGAAGTGTTTCCATATAAACTAGAGCAAAGCCACATCCTTAATGCTTTTACTCTGCTTGCCAACATAAACTGCTCATCAAGCATGGCTGGACTTCTTACTGTGCTGGGGAAACTCGAGATGTTTCTGTGCCTCTTAGGGTCTGAAATTGCTCCCATTCTCCAATCATGCCTCCCCTATGGAGGCTGCAGTGTAATCTAACCTGGGTGGGTGGGAAGACCAAGTATGATTTGCGAGGCAAAAATTTTACTTTCTTTGCCTTTCTTTAAATGTCTTTTATTTCCTTGTGTTTACTGGAGGCCTCACTTGCAGTAGGACAGAAAAGAAATGCAGATATTATACCTTCCAAATTCTTAGGGGAAATGGAGTTTGACCAGGGTTCCTGTAAACAATTAGCTTGGAACTGTGCCTCCCTGGAACAGCTTCTTGTTCTTCATGCTGTTTGTACCTCGTGTTACTCTGGAAGTACCAGGAGTACCCTCCTCTTCACCTAGCCTCAGACTGGAGCAGCTCTAAGTCTGCTCAGGGAGCTCTTCACCCATGTGCCTGTGGCACCCATGAGCAAGAATGAAGTGGTTTTTTGCTATTTACTGAGTACCTGCCTGGGTGACCTTGAAGCTTGTCAAAGAAAATAAGTTGGTATGTGAGTTCAGCTCTCTCCTCAGCACGAAGCACCAGTTGCAAAGAGCATCCTGTAACTTACAGATTGCTTAATTAAGGAGGTGGACTGAGCAACATAGTGGACTATGCTTTAAGCTTAAAGACATTCCTTTGCAAGCAGCCTCCAGCTCTCTTTGACATGGTATGGAATCACAGAATGGTTTGGGTTGGAAGGGACCTTGAAGATCAGCTAGTTCCAGCTCCCTTGCTGCAGGCAGGGACACCTTCCACTAGACCAGGTTGTAGTGTTGTTTCAAAATGATCTGACCTCATCTTGGTCCTAAGGCTGATCCATACCGGGGTGTCTTTGGAGTGCCTGTGACTGTGAACTGCAGCTGTGTTTCCTTTGTGTGAGGATCATGGTGACATCTGGCCTGTGGTTGGCTCTATGGTGTCCAGCAGTCTTAATTTGTTACCAACCACACCAATATGACAGTAAATGCCTCTGCTTTTGATGTACCAGCACTGCCTTCACTGGCCCCATTGCCCAAAGGGGCTGGTTTATTAACAGGGGCAGTCCCAGGAAAGGATCCCTAGTGAGAGTTTGCCATTTTCTGGTTTCTTCCCTGTCACTGCTGTTCTGTTTTTAAGAATAGAAAGAGGTTGTCTCATCTCAAGGCAAAGGCTTCTCAAGAGGGTTAATTATGTCATATTTGTTATCTGCTGTGCAGATCTTTTTAGGCAAATCATTTTCATTGGTTGTATGCCAGCTGTTTTAAACAAAGAACTGCATCACCCCTTTGCATACCACAAAGGTGATGCTGAGCTGACCATAGCTCCTTTCAGCATGCAGCTGCCTGAGGTAGGTGCCCTCCCCTGGAATGGGAGGCTAGGCTAGGATATTTTCTTCTGCTGCTCCTTGCTTTGAGCCTCCAGTGATGGGTATGATAGCCTGTCATAGCCATGGATGTATGTGGTAGTAGTGGGAAGCAGCGCAGGGAGTGACAGAACACAACTTCAAAGTAATTGGAAAGAATCTTTTTTTGTTTTTTCTCCCCTCTTCTTTCCACTGTCTTCAGAGAATCAAATTAGCAGCCTGTTAAAGTCTTTTAATGTTAAAACTTTCAGAGCATAAACAATGACCTGTGAAAAGGAGTGCTTGGATCTAGCCCCTGTGCATGATGAGGTCTGGCATGTCTATTACGGCCAATTAGAGTGACAGGTAGAGTGTAAACACTCCTGACTCCGGCCGCTCCCTGGCTGGCTCCAGGCTGCACACTGCCTTTCTCCTCTGCCTTGGAAAAGGCACGTCACTTTGAACTTCCTATCTAGAGCACAAAGCAGCCTTTCAGAACCTCTGTGCCCTCTGCTCCTGTGGTTCAGTGTGAACAGCCTAGAAGCTGAAACTTGGTCTTTCAGTCAAGACCTGTTTTGCCTGAATTGCACAATTGTCAGATGCAAATGTTGTCTTCAGGGAAGGAACATGACTGGCAGAGCACTGCAGCACAGGCATAGCTCACCCTCTGTCTGGGGACTCCTCACCAGCTTTCCAGGATGCTGTCTAGCACTTGCTTATAGACATGGATTTTAGGATTAAACTTGCCCCTAGAAGTTCCTTCCAATACCCACAACAGTAGTGTGTGAAGCATTGGCAAAAACTGAGCTTCAGGTATGAGATTTGAGTAATTAAACAGTCAGAAGAAGCTATTGCATTGAACAAACTAACTTATGGCCCTATACCAGCTTATTTGGACAGCCATGCTCTTCACATTCATCTGGAACTCGGTGAGGCTTTAAACTCCCAGCTATGCGGAGAGACTTGGACTTGCATGCTGCAGCAGGAGGTGGAAGCAGTTTCTATGACTTCTTCCCTCCCCCATCAACCTACCTGTCAGCTGCATTGCTTCGTGCAGCAGCCACTGCTCTGCCTTGAGCTCAGCAGAGTTTGCTCAGCTTCCTTACCGATACAGATGCAGAGGTGTGGGCTCACTTGATGCTTCTGCATTTTCCTCTTACAGGGTTTCTCCCATTCTCGCTCAGATCAAAGGGTAGATCAGCATCTCCCCACCTCTGCCTGACAACTGAGAAGGAATGGAAACATGGTGGGGGAGAATGTGCTTTAACCGTCGCCTACTTGGTGTAAATACGCAATCTTTGTAGAGGAGTGGCATGTTTCTAAAACACATTGGTGAGAAACACTTCACACCCTTCTTTATTACCCGGTAATTACAAGAATACTTGCCTTCCAATGCAGTGGCTGTATAAATAAAGATGAGAGTGCCTGGGTTTTCTCTGTGATGGATGTGCAAAAGTAAGTAACATTTCATCTGAGGCTGCCAGAACTGCATCTGTCCCACAGGTAGCAGATTGAGCTTGTTGGATGAGTGCAGGTTAGGGGCATGATCCTGGTGAGGGGAGTGCCATGGCTGATGTGCATGTGGCGTTTCTTGTTTCTGGTGATGTGTGATTGTTCCAGCTCTTACTAATCAAATTGCTGGGTGGCAGGAAACTTGGATCCTGTTTTTAATTCCCTGTCTCTTCTGGAATACTGGGAGGTTGTCTAAATGTCAGAGGTGCTAATGATTTGGCTGTGATGGGAGCAAATTTTAACTGGGCTTGCCCTTCAACGTGAACGTATTGATGTGGGCATGTCATGTAGCCTGTCTGTCTACCAAGTTGCTAGCTTTCAGCAGCTTTATGTGTGGGTATTTTAGTGATTGCTTCCAACCTGGGAAAGCCCAGCCAGGTCACTGCAGGGCAAGGCAGAGCTGTATTCCCATACCCACCTAATGCTGACACTGCTTTCTTGCCCCACAGGGATCAGAAGAAATCCATGGGAATCGCTGTCTTCTGGCTCCTGCTTGTGTTTAGGGTGGCTGGGCAAAGTCAGGCTCTGCTTACTCATCTGGCTTCAATGCAGCCACACAATTGTCTCTTTTGAGGAAGGAAATTCATTAGTTTCTGTGAAGTGGCCTTGGATCTTTGGGCAGCAGGTGCTTCTATAGAGCAAACTGTTGCTGAATATTCAACAGTTGCTATACAAGTGTCTGGCTGACTGCCTGTGAAGTGCTTGGAGTTATCTTGAGCATCCGATTAGATAGAGTGCAAAGTACTTACTGCTTTAAAGCTACCCGCAGCTATGTTGTGGTGGTGCTGTTTTATCATTCATTGGTTTTGTTGTTTTGGGTTTGTTTTTTATGTGAATCTTCCAAGATCACAAGCAGCAACTTCATCTCTTTTAAGTCAGCCAACAAAGATGGGAACTGCCTACCACAATGAGAACAGTGATTCATATTCATGTCGTCAGGACTTCATTCTCTTAGAGGTTTCAACTGTGATAGCATGTATATTGGAAACAAATGACTCAGGATAGAAATGTTTGCTAATCTTTAACATACTGTTTAAAATCAAGTTGGCTCTTTAAAGGCTACCTGAATAACATTCGTTCTTGCCAACCTCGAATTTGGTACATGAAGTACTCTAAGATACCTGAACTGTGAAGGAATAATTTGAGACGTTAGGCTGTGCAATCAGCCTTTTTGTTTTTCTTTATTTTTTAAGAGTTTAATTTCCTTAGGTGTGGTCTGTAAGCACCCTGTGCTGGATGACACCATTGAAAGTATGGTCCTGGGAGAAACTGTGGTCGCTGAGCTTTAAATATCTTACTGCTTTAGTCAGTAAGGTGTGGATGCCTATATAGTGCTTACTAATGACATGCCCCAATTCTGACTTCTTGTAGTAGCTTCCTTAAGTTGTTTCAAAGGTGCTTTGTCTGTTTTCTTCTACTGGTAATTCAAGCTACAGAAGGAAAACTTGAAGCGTGTAATTGTGACAGTTGCACTGAAGGCTGAAGAGGTGCTGTCCAAGTCGCATGCTTTGCAGGATTTCTGTGCTGCCCATCAGAGGTGTTCTTGTCTTTGGAAACACTGCGTTATTAGGGGTGTAGTGATTCCCCACCCCTAAGGTCTTAAAACTTAATAGCTAAGTATGCAGGTCCTACCCACAGAAAACAGGCATACAGGCTTCAGCACAGGGTGGTCATTGAGCCTGGTTTCTGTACATCTTGCTGCGACCATGATCATTAGCACTCATTGCAAGGAGACCTGGAGCACTTAAAAACATCAATAAGCAGAGGATGCAGCTGAGATGTGCTTCCTAAAGGTCCACTTTGCTTGCACAGATCTGTGAGGAGGTGTCAGATATGTGTAGAAGATCAGAGCTGGCAGCCTGGGATTGGGTGTGCTGTGTGGCCCCTGCTTTTCCTGCTGTGAGGAAGCAGCAGAAGGCAGCTGAGGGAGAGGGAGCTCCTCAAAGGAGCTTTGCAGACCCATGTTCTTGTTTCTCCTGTCCCTATCAGTCCTGAGCTCCCCACAGCTTGAGGATGGGATCAGCAGAAGGGACAACCAGCTTGCAGGAGGAGTTCCAAGTATTGCAGTGAAACATTTCAGAAGCTGTAAAGCAGGTGTTCAGGCTTATTGGTCATTGCCTCCAAAAGCTCATTTCTTTTTCTGACAATGGAGCTTAGAAGTGAAAGTTTAGGAGCAGGACAATTACACTTCGAAAATGAATACATGGTGCTGACCAGCATGGTAAGGTGCAGTCTGTGCTGTAGCTGTAAGTCAGTGCTCTAATGCAACTAAATGTGTGATTGTTACATTGCCAGAAAGTGACAGGAAAGAAGAATGAGCCTTCAGCTTTTAGAGATGACACTGCACATTTAATTGCTAATGGACTTTTTTTAAAGAGCATTTAGGTTGCTATTATTAGAAAAAGCAAATGTGTGATGTTACCTACAGGGAATAAAAAGGGAGTTTTTCATGAGCATCTTTGACCTTTACTTTCTTGTGTTAACTTTTTTTTTGTACCAGTGAGATTTTCCTGCTATCAAAACTTGCTGAAGCAGAGACTTCTCCAAAACCTCCAAAAAAGATACGCTGAGTAGGGCTGGGCAGGAGGAGTTTCTTCCTTTACTCCCTGAAACTCCTATTTCAGGCATCCACTGTGTGTTCCGTGTCCCTCTTTTCCTCCTGGATCAGATTTTTACCAGCTGGTGCAATTCCATAACATCAATCAGGGCTTTATTGCATTAAAGTTTTTAGGAGGAGCAGGGGCTCTGTGCCTGTGGGGCTAAGCATGCAGGAGCAAACTTTGGGAAAATGTTAGCTGAATGAATGCTCCTCCATACTTCTGAAACATCTCAGTTGCTCTCAGCAATCTTTATCTTTTCAACACCTACTAATAAATGTCTTGCTGCTTGTGCTGCCTGTCTGTAGATCCCAGTGTACTTTACAAAGAGCAACAGTGTCTTTATCCCTGCTTGTTTGTGAAGATGCAGGTCAGAAGATGTGCTGAAGAGCCTGGGGCTTTAGCAGGGTCAGGGCAGACTCCGTGGCTGATGTCTCCAGCTCCTTGTGGGTGAGAGGTTGTGGTCATGCTGAAGATGCTGTCACTCAGGGCTATAAATGTGATTGCATGAGGAAGGTGGCTTCAACAAATACTACACAGCATAGACCAAGAATGAATCCTTTTGGACAAGTCTTGCAGCAGTACCTAGAGAAAGTTTCAGGCTTAATAAGGCTGGCATGAAAAAGTGAGAGAAGACACATACACGTGTGCTTATTATTGTATAATGCTGAAGTGTCTTACTGGTGTTACTTGTGTGTCTGGAAGACCTGTTGAAAGCTCAGCTGCAGAAGCATCCAGATACCTTCTCTGAGTACGTAGCTAGAGGTTCAAACACTGCAGGTAAAGCTGTCATTTGTCTGCTTAGGTGTGCATTAGTTAGCTACATTTGAGCAGATGGGGTCGTTTTGACTTTCTTGAAGCTCTGTATGCTGGGGGTTTTCACAGAAACTGGTATTTCAGGAAGAAATGGAAAGTAAGACCTGCATTTCTAGTAGCAATTTATGCACATCTTCAGAAGCTGCAGCTTCCAGCTGACTCCTCTCATGTTGAGGTGAAAAAGGCACTGAGATAGGTGGTGTCATCAGCACAGAACATCACTGGTTCTGCAAAAGGGGATTTAAGCCTCTGGCTCTAGTGTGGGAGTGTCCAGAGGCTATGAGGGTATCCTTGAAGCTGTGCTGCTGCAAGCAGTGCCATGTAGCAGCATCCCTCTGAATATTCTTGCCAGAAGGGCAGCTGGTGCTGGTGCCAGGCTGCCAATGCCTTGGGATTCCTGGGGAAGGAGTGAGGCAGGGTGACAGTTGCACCTAAATATGAGGTGTATCTGTGAGTGAAACACTTCATTACTTGTGCCTGTAAGTTAAGCTTTAAATGCATGATTGTCCTAACTTGCTGGCAATGGTTCAGTGGTAAAGCTGCCTGTAGAGCTTGCAGGTGAGCTTTGGAGTAGAGCTCTGGGTCAGAGCATTTGCAGGACTCACACTGGAGTCATGAGTTGTGCCATGCTGAATGGGAATTGTCTAAGCAGTATTGTGTTGCTCCCTATCAAAGAACAGGGTAAAATCTTAGGCTTTATTTATTTAACTAATAATTTCATTTTGTCCCTAAGGGACAAGCACAAAGAAAACAGCTTATCTTGGCTATTGTGAGTGTTCATAGAGCAAGAAGGGAAGGGATGAACAGCAAGAGCAAAGTGTTGCAGTAATGAGAATTACTCCCTTATTTTAGTTGCTGCTTAATCAAGACAAGGTTCAAGGAGGCAGGAACAGATGACTTCGGTTTGTTTTTGGGTGGGTTTTTTTTTTTTTTTTTTTTTTTTTTTTTTTGGTTTTTTTTTTTTTTT
>NDXB01003098.1:550177-564887 GCA_002631895.1 Agapornis roseicollis
TTTTTTTTGTTTTTGCTTTGTTTGGTTTTATTTTTCCTGGTCTTCAGTACCACTCTAGCTTACCAGGGCATCCAGAGAGTGGATTGTTGCTTCTCCTGTATCCTCTTAACTGCCTGTAAGCATGAGCTGAATTGACTCCCAGTCTTTCTCTTGCCAGGGTGGTGAAATCCAGGACTGTGCCTACTTGGACAGCGAAAGCACCTACGGCGAGTTGGAGCTCTTTCCTGATGAAGACGTGATGACTCTAGCACAGCAGGAGCTTCACCATGAGTCTGACATGGACAGTGCTATTGAGAGTGCCCAGAGCTCAGAGGCCTCCGATGTGTGTCGGAGCGAGGAGAAGGACGCTGTGCTCTGTAGCCTCTTTCTGCCCAGTGACAAGTGAGTGATGATTGTGCCTCATGGCAGACCTGTTCTGAGGCATATGCAAAAGGACCAGGGAGGAAGGAGCCTTTATGTGATTAATCCCTACTGTGGGAGGCTGAGGATGCCTGAAGGATTTAGAAACTAAATAGCCTTTTACAGTAAGGGAGATGGATGTCCCTCCCGGTCCTCTAAGTGGCTTAGACAGTCTCAGCCCTGGGTCCTTATGGCATGTTCTGTGAGCACTCATGGGTCTTGCATGTTGTGTGGTGAAGTGAAAGTGTTCAGTTTCTCCAGAATGAATCACTCCATTAGCATCCCCAAAACTTAGGATCTTTTGTGTTCCCATAACCTTCATATGCTGGAATTAAAAGCAATACTCCCTGCAGAGTGGAGCAATATGAGGAATTCTGCTTTAGTCTTTTGCACATCCAGTTACCTGAAGATGTGGGCTCTGCAGATTTGCTTTGCTATTCCATATACCAAGTTAATTCTGTGTGTTTCTAATTTTCCATAGCTTTTAGTGTGCAACAGTAAATTGTGTTTAACAGAAGGTGTCCTAGCATGTGCGTGTGTAATCATAGTTTGCTGTTAACACAAGAGTGTCTCTGTAATCCTAACTTGAGTCTTCCCAAGTGTGTTGTACCTGGGGGTATTGGTTAAAGCTGACTTCGGGGAGGAAAGGACCAAACGTGACTTACTCCAGCTTTGAACTGAGTTAATGCAGAAACACAGGACAGAGCTCAGCTGGGCTTGCTCTGTAAGCCTCTGCCCTGTCTTCCCTATTTTTGGCTTGTCAGCTTGATTTATGCCTCATAAGCTTCTCTCATTGCTAATGCAGTTCTTTCTTCTGGGCCTCCTTGGATGCTCTCTGTGCAGCCTTATTCCTACCCTCCTCCTGAATGTATCAGGATCTGAGGTCTGTCCTTTTCCCAGTTGCCCAGTCAATCCCAGAGACTTTATCAGCTCTATCAAACTTGTATCCTTGCCTTGCAGTTCTCAGTACTCCAGAACACCCGTCCTTGTGGCAACTGACTTTTACCCATAGTGTGTTTGAAATGAATCTTTCCCCCCAGCGGAGGAGAGAGTTTCCTGTCTGCAGCCTGTTGCTGATTATGAGCTTATAATCTACATTGAGCATGGACTGTTTCAACCCAAGCAGTTGAAAGTTTGGTGATGCTTACAAATAACTGCAAATTAAAAGTTCTAAGCAACATCACCAGGTGGGTTCAGCAGCAGCAACTGCAGAGCTGCCAAAAGAGAAATTTAGCCCTGCAATGCATGGGGGATAATGGGAGCTATTATGCTGGTAAGTGATTTTTATGGACAAGTATATGTTATCATCCCAGCTGAGGACTGTTCAGTTACCTCCATGCCTGGTGGAAGTCTTACGAGGAGCTTTTTTTCTAAACTGACTTGCTGTAACAACATTGAGATTCAAGCAGCAGCTGCAGTTACACAGATCAGAGCCATGCAAAAGCTTACCACTACACAGTATGTCTGTGGCACAGCAGCTCTTTATGAATAGATGTTAGTGTGATATGTTGAGCTTCAAACTAATCCGCCTTCCAGCCAAGGAGCCTTGTTAGATAAGTTTGATCTATTTTGAGTATTTCTATCTTCATGATCTTCATCCTTTAATGGTGAGCCAGGCTTGACTTGCCCTAATTTCTGTTAATGTGAATTGGATAAATGAATTGCAGGTTATAAATGGATCTCATCAAAACAGGAGAAACAAAAGAGCATCCATCTGAAAGGCTGGCAGGCTTCCTCTTCTACTAATTGCTTTGGAGGGAAGGGATATGCAAATAATGTTTTCACCATCCGCCAAAGAAACACTGTTGCATCTCTTGTTTACAGCTCACAAGTGTAGTGTTACAGGAAGAGCAATCTCCCTGTCTCTGGAAGTGCTGTGCATGGTTAAGAGGCTTAAGGTAGACTCAATATTGCTGAGTTCCTGGAGAACATCAACTGGGAGCTACTGTCCCATCGCTTAGCTAGTGGAGTTGAAGATGTAATTGCTGTGCACTGAAACAGAGGGAATGAAAAAGTTAACCCAGTCTGCACAAAGTGTCATCGGGTGAAATCAGGGCCTTGTCAGCACTGGATTCTGCCTATAGTAGGAACAGTAACGTGTTGGGCAGCTCCAGGGCTTATCAAGTAAAATGTGTGGTTTGGGCCTAAGATGAGCATTTTCTGCAGGGATAAGTTTGTTGGTTAAGAACTTTTGTGTGAATTTATGGGCTTGTCTGTTTGAATGCCTTACTGAGATAGGAGCTGAGCACACCTGTTAAACATCTGCTTCTACAAGATGGTGCACTGCACATCTGCAGGGTAGTGTGGGCTCTGGGCAGGAGAATCACCGTGTACCCTTTGCAGCAAACTTGCTCTGTTGTATTAGATGTGATGTGCTCAGAGCTCTACCAGCTGCTTTCCTGTGGTGCCTGCATCTGCTGATCTATGCCCTTTCTCTCTGAGGGCACAGAGTTCCCTAGCTGTTTGGCATTATCGTAGGTACTTCTCTGGTCATAAAGCAGCCTTTTTTTGTGGTCCATTTCTTTTCTGAAAGACATGTTGTGTCATGATTGGAGGAATGGCAAGAACCCAGCCTTAGTTAGATGCCACTGGTACTATTGGTGACTCTCTGTCATGTGGCAAGCTAAGTTTGTTTCTGACCACACAGAAGAGAGTGGATGGAATTCATGTGGTGTGGAAGGGAGCTTATGGGAACTACTGGGAAACTGAATGCAGAAAAGAGTGACAGCCTCTGTCTTGTACGTCTTCCTCTCACTATCCCATGCATTTTGGAGTTATCTGCACAGATTCTGCTTCCAGAACAGAAGTCCCATGAGTAGTTGTTTTCACCACTATGTAGAAATGATGACTGAAGATTGTTGAGGTGTGCTGTGTAAAGTGAAGTGGTTTGTGTTGGTCCAAACCTTTCTCATAGGTAGCTTGTTCGTAGGTTCTCATGCTCTTGTCTTTCAAGGCACCATATCAAATGCACATCAGATATATTTAGCACTTAAGGTTTTTAGCACAAAGTGGGTCACAACTTCAGATGAGGAGACAAGCTGTAAAGGTGGAAGATTCCATGTGAGGTGAGATGCTATCAAAGTTGGCCCTCGAGACATTTTGACCTCTTGTTTCAGGTCAAGTCCTCACAACCCTTCTGCTGCATCTGACCTCTCAACTTATTCCACTGCCTCTCTGATCAGTAATGAAGAACAGTTTGAAGACTATGGGGAAGGAGATGATGTGGATTTTACTCCCAGTAGCCCATGCCCTGATGATGAGACCAGAACCAACGCCTACTCTGACCTTGGCTCATCTGTATCTTCCAGGTTGCTCCTTATTCATTAACAAACAATTTTTCCATTTTATTCTTCTCTGGGCATGGGTGAGCATACCAGAGTTTACACTGGTTACGTAGACTCACCTGAAAAGCAAAGTGTTATCAGTTCATTTTTTGCCCTCCTGTATTTAATAAGAGCTATAGCAAATATGTTGTTTCTGATAACCTCTGTTGGGTTCTGTTGAAATAACTGGGCTGGTTTGCATGTAGAGATTTCTCTCTATTGCAGACAGTAGATTTCACAGTTAAGAGCTAGTATTGGAAGTTATCTCCTGCAAGCTGGAAACCAGCTTATTGCTGTGCACTGATACAGTGGAAGAAGACTTGTGAGAGAGCTTTCTCTTTAGTGTTCAAATACTATAAATCCTTACCACCAACCTGTAAGGTCAAGTGTTGTATATGGACAAGGGTTTAGTTGAAAAAAAGCAGGGAGATGCTCTAGGATCTATCTGCTTGGATTAATAGCACATGAAGTTCTTGAGCTTCATTGCTAACACAGGACAAGCTCACTGCATCCCTCTGTTCTGCATGCAATCCCCATGAGCTCTACCCTCTGTTTCAAGCACTCCTGCAATCCAACCTTGCCACCTCTGTCATGCATGCAGAGTCAGCACCATTCTCTGCTGCCTCTTCATGATGATGGCTTGTGTCTTTCATCCCCTATTTCCTGAGGTTTATCAGGTTCCATTCTCATTCCTGGGGCTCTGTGCACTTCATGCCATGATTGCTCTCATTTATTTGAGTTAATTTTCTCTTTATCATGCCAAGAGCTACTCTTACTTCCTCTTTAGACCTGTGTCCACTTCTGCCTCTCTCCTCCTTCCAGGGTTCCTTCCGTCCTACCATCTGAGGGGCTTTGTGTGATGGATTATTGCCAGACCACTCTGTTTTTCATCTTCCTGTCTTTCTCTTGGAGAAAAGACTCTTCAGGTTGCATGCCAGGTTATAGTGAGAAGATGGGCAAGATGAGAGAGGGACACTGCTAAGGTGGAACATACTAATGTAGCTGCTTTTGCTACATGAATTGCATGGATTCTTTTTATCTTTTGCTATTCTTTCAGTCACCCAAACTGATTCTTTGCAATGACACCCAGAACATGTCTTTTGTAAAGCCTCAACTCAGAGAGTTAGATTTGCCCTAAGACCAGCATTCTCCATCATCAGCTCTAAGTTAGATGAGCTGTGGTTAGAGGTGATATCTGAAGCCCCTTGCCTGTGATTCTGACATACAGACACAGTCAAGAGGAAAACCTGTTGTGAGTTGGTTACTATAGCTAGTAACATCTCTCCTTTCCTGCAAACAGTGCTGGCCAAACACCCCGAAAAATGAGGCATGTTTATAACAGCGAGTTACTGGATGTTTACTGCTCACAGTGCTGCAAAAAGATAAATCTACTCAACGATTTGGAAGCCAGGCTGAAAAACTTGAAAGCAAACAGGTAAGCAGCCTATTGCACTGCATTTAGAAATGCCTCCTTCAAATGGGACTAGCTAGTGGCAGGAAGAGAGGAAGAAAGGGCCCTCTCCATGCCTGTAGCCAATTCTGCCTTACACATCTTTTGCTTTTGCAAATCAGCTTAGAGATTCAGACCTTGACATCTAGCCTGAAGGAAAATGCTGTTTTTCATTAGCTAGTAAGTGTTTTTCTGACTTAAGGTGCAGACAGCATCAGGAAACTCAAATATTTTAGCCAATGAGCTCTTTGATTGCAGAGGAGAGTGGTATTTCCAGGAATTTTTCCCATGAAATGGAGTCTGCTGTGTTGCCTAGTGCAGATCTACAGTGAGCTCCTGTTTTCTCCAGGTGGGGAGGAATGATCTGGCAGATGCTTATCTAATGTGTAAAACTTTGCACACATCTCTCCTAAAGCTATTGGTCAGCAGAGGTGCTTCTTTGCTGTGGGAGGTTTTTTTTCCTTTTCCCTCTAGGGAACTTGGAGAAATGATTAATCCTGTGGCAGAAGTTACTTGTGGCTTTCTTTGCAATTTCAGCTTTCTCCTTGCAGTTCTATCTCTGTCATTCCATCCACTTCTAAACTATACCGAACACTTGGAAAGAATACAGTGCTTCCAACAGTCATCTTAGGGGTTTTGAAGGAAATGATTTGGTGGGCTTCTAGCTCCCCCTAGACACTGAATGTAAATCCTGCCTGTCCCCGTAACTCTTGGCACAGTGCTGGTTCCATTGGCTGACACAGCAGCATAGTACTTGATAGGAACAATGTTCCTGCCCTAGCAAGAAGTTTGCTAACACCCAGCCCATGACTGGCATGGGCTTTGGTAATGGTGTGAGTGAGGCTGCACATACCTGGCTGAAAGAGACTGATACTCTGATAGAGAACTGTGTATTTCTGCACAGAGAGATACAACATCTCCTTATCAAGCGATGCAGCTGGGTGTTTGGATTTGGTTCTGGTGCTGTTGTCTGGAGTCTGGTCTTTCATTTAGGTAACACTAGTGTCTGACTGCAAAATGGAACTGTAAAAATGGAAGTAACTCAGTTCCTGTGCTGAGCTGGAAAGCACTATGGGGAAGGATAAACTAACTGCTTATAAAATCATCTAAAAACTGAGTAGGGATCCAGAATAAATGTCCATCACTAACTCAGTATCCTTTTGTGATGTTCCTAATGTTAGCTTCTGATTTACACTGACAAATATCTACTAAATATAACAGTATTTACAAATTGACTTATTAATCACAGTAATTCATGGCTCCATTCATCCTCACATTGTTGGTGACTACAGCTTTTGATGAAGTTGCCCAAGAATATTGTTCACAGATTCTTTTTTGTTTTACTTCATTAAAAAAGTCAAATATTATGTTTCATTGTGCGATTCAGCTGGAGTTTAAGTTAAGATTGAATTCAGCACTGATCAAACAAATGTTTAATACCTGTATCATTCCTTCTGTATCCATGTAGCCCTAACAGGAAAATATCAAGCACAGCTTTTGGAAGGTAAGAGTCTTCAACTTTCTCACGAATGCATGTGGAATCAGCTGTAACAGTTCCATATGTGGAGGTTGGGAGGAGAGAGAAGGAATAAGTTTAGGAAAACAGAAATGTGCCAAGACAAGTTTTCAAGGGAGGGGACCTGTGTTTGGATATGGATGTTACAGAATCTAGAAGCCACTGCTAGTCTTGGAGCAGGCCCATGAACTGGAAAGAGCTCTGTTAAGAACGTAGTCTGTTACTTCCTTGTCTGCCAACTCTCTTCCTTTATACTGCTGGTGCAGCAGTGCAACTGTTGCTGCTTTCACCCTTACGCAATGAGAATTTGTGGTTGTTGCTGAAATGCAAAGGAAAGCAAGAACATCTCTTTAAAAAGGTCGTACAGAACTGTGGTCTTCCTTTGGCTGAATGAACCAGCCCTGGGCTTGGGAGGGCTGTAAGCTTCGAGAATATTTTAGGTAATCTCCAGTGCTCTCTATTCTGGAGTGGGACCTGCTTGAGATTCTATTCTTCTGCTTCTTCTGGAAGTTCTTACAGTATGAAATATTCTAGATTAACTGTACCAACCTGTGCTTGGTGGTGACCTTAGCCTTAATTTCTAATAAGGCAAATACAACTCAATGCACAGTGTGAATAAGGCTATTTTTAGCCTATGTTAATAGTTGTGGCAGATGCTATCAAAAGCAACTCTCACCCAAGAACCAGTGCCAGTGATTGTGCTCACTGTGACTTCATTTAGCTGCCAGTCACTTGTGCTTAAACAGTTGGAATTGTCACTGAAATGATTGCACTGATTTTAGCATCAGATGTTCAGAGTGCAAAGCCAGGCATTAGGGCAGTACCCAAACTCTCTCCTCGATCCTTACCAAGCAAAATAATTATCCTTTTGGTCTTTCAGACAGCTCTTCCACCACAGTAACTTCAGCAGCAGTAATGGCAGCACAGAAGACCTGTTCAGAGACAGTATAGACTCCTGTGATAATGATATCACTGAAAAGGTGAGAAGCTGAGTACATTGCAGTTAATGTACCCAACAAAATCCTGCTGGATGCATGCATCAAACTGACAAAGTTCTTGAGTTCTCTTGCTCAGTTAGCAGTGATCTGAAGTAGCTTATTCAAAATGTCCTTTCTGTTCCATTAATAGTATGATTTTGCTTCACAAAAATGCAAGAACTGTATGAGTACAGGTCTAGGCACTGTGTTAGTACTTCTTTACTATGTGTTTGCATTGATCACCTTCAAGGAAGATGTGGGGTCTGGGAACCTCAGAACTTCAGTTTAATTCTGCTGCTGGCTTTGCAGGGAAGTATGTTCCTTTTAAAAAGGTAGCATAGCTAAACGCCGCTTAGGAATAGTGAAGGGAGATTCCAACTCTCACTTCTTTTCCACTTCCCCTTCCAGGTAACGTACCTAGAAAAAAAGGTGACAGAACTGGAGAATGACAACCTGACAAATGGTGACCTGAAGAGCAAACTGAAACAAGAGAACACCCAGCTAGTTCACAGGTAATAAAGCACAGAGCCAGTTCTCTTATGTCAGAGTAAAACTGGAATAGAGTTGTAGGGAAGGAAAATCTCTACCTGTAAAATATGACCAAGTCATCTGCCTTAATGCTAACAGATAGGGCTTCAACTGAGAAGTCCAACTGGAATAGGGCTGTCTTGCCGAATGAGTTTTCGGCAAGCAGAGGCCTCCCAATCAAGTTTTTTAGTACAGAGATGTTACTGACTTGTATAGAGCAAGCTCCTTTGTTGTGGCAGGGGTTACCATTGTTTGTTCTTGCATGTAGCAAGAGCAAAAGGCTGGGTCATAGTCCCGTCTTCTCAAGACTGAGAATGAAAGAGTAATCGATGAACTGATACTACCTCTCCTATGAAGCTAGGCTGAGAGAGTTGGGGTTGTTAGATGGGAGAAGAGAAGGCTTCAGGGAAACCTTAGAGCAGCTTCCAGTGCCCAAAGTAGAATTAAATAAAGGAACCAGAAGGAAAACAAAAGGCAATGAAGTTGCACACTGTTGGATTTTTTTAAAGTACTTGTTGAAGCTGTTCCTGAAATGCACTCTGGTTTCCTTAGAGTTCATGAGCTAGAAGAACTATTGAAAGACCAAGAAACATCAGCAGAACAGACCCTGGAAGAAGAGATAAAGAGACATAGAGAAGCATATATCAAGTACGAGAAAGAGAAAGGCACTGAAATTGAACTGCTGAATACAAGGTAACAAACATCCTGGTGCCACCCAGAACATGGGACAAGTTCTTTTTACTCCTTTTTTTACTTTGCGTGTAAGCACAGGCTGTTCACAACCAGACAGTGCTTAGAGGATGCTTTACATTAATGCTTTAATCCACATGGCCTATGTAGGCAGCTTAGCTGGATATTTGGCATGGGTTCAAGGAGGGAGTTTGGGCCAGCTGTAGCATACACTTGTGTCTGCATTTGTTTCTTCCGACTTAATTCTTTTTTGATGCTTGTTGTTAGGAGCATAAGATTCTGAGGGGCAGTGTAGCATTTTTGGCCCCAAAACCAAACAAATGCTGCTCAATAACTCTTGCTAAAAACCTGTAATATTAGAAATATTGTTTGGTCTTTCTGTCAAATGGCTTTTTTAGAACATGCTATTTTGCATGTCTGCATTCTTAAGGTACTTGCTGTAAGATTTTTGTTATTGACACAGGGTTCAACAACTGGAAGAAGAAAACGGTGAGCTGAAATGCACTGTCACACGACTGAAATCACAAACGGAGAGGTTAGATGAGGTAACAAAAACCCAAGTGCTTGAGCAATTTAACAGCAGCTTGATTTGTGTAAGAGCAAATTTCGTATAGTGGTTGGCCCAGCTTCTTTAGTTTGCCTTCCCTAAAAAGGCTGTTAATGGAGTTGGAACATTGGTCACCTTTAGTGTCAAGAATACCCTGAGACACATGCCAGCTTACAGCCAGCTGTGTGTAGAGTTGTGTGGTAAAACTGAAGATGGTTCGTGCACTTGCAGACTATCTGTGAAGTTGCCCATTTGTTCTAGGAAAGGCAGCGCATGTCAGATAGGTTGGAAGACACCAGTCTGCGACTGAAGGACGAGATGGATTTGTACAAGAGAATGATGGACAAGCTGCGGCAGAACAGGCTGGAGTTTAACAAGGAGAGGGAAGCCACACAGGAGGTAGGTGTGAAGAGGGGATGTAAGACCAGGCAACCACATCTCATCTGCTTAGAAGCCCATCTGAGCAAAGAATGCACACACAGAATGAACAGTGAAAGTACAGCATCCAGTGAATGTATTACTGGGTTGTGTTTCTGTGGGAGGGGTAACCATAAGGTGATGAATGCTGCAAGTATAAATGTAACCACTTTGGGTCAGGGATTGCCAACTTTTTGAGAACTTGAAGCCTTGAATGTGTGCCCTAAGATTTCCTTTATTATGTTTGCAAGGTGAATTATGCCTCTCAGGCATGAAGCTTAGAGATCAGAGACACTTCTACCTCTGAAGGGGCTTAAGTGACCTTGTTCTTCCATAGAAGAGCAAGTGGCTCTATTGTAGGGCTGTCTGACCTCAGCCAAGTTCACAGAGTGCTGGTGTTGGAATACAGAGGTGCAGCACAGAGTTGGCTGCTTATGGGGACAGCTGGTTGTGGAGGGACTGGACAGACATGGCCTGCTTGCATGCCCACAGCTCATTGAAGACCTGCGGAAGGAACTGGAGCACTTGCAGCTGTACAAGCTGGAATGTGAGCGTCCTGGACGTGGGAGAAGCTCTTCATCCAGTGTGAGTGAATTCAATGCCAAAACCAGAGAGGTGGAAATGGAGCATGAAATAAAAAGGCTGAAGCAGGTGAGCAGGGATGGGCCTTTTGATCCATGTGAAATACACAGGACTGCTTTGAAAAATGCCTATAGCTGCCACTCATAGCGTACTGCCTTTAGATTTTGTGTCCCCTTTCTCACACAAGCACAAGAACCGTGTTGCATCTATCTAGAACGACTTTGCACAGACAGTGTAAATTGTGCACATAGGAAATGCCTGTGATACAGTCAGGGTAGCCTTGTCTGGTGGCAAGAGTGTTGCTGCTAGCTTGCAGCCTTACCTTGTGTCATCCAAGCTCAAAAGATTTATTGTTCAATGAAGCCTTACAGGAAGAACTTAAATCAGTGTCTTTTTATCCTTAAATAGGAGAATCAGAAACTTCGTGACCAAAATGATGATCTCAATGGACAGATCCTAAGTCTTAGTCTTTATGAAGCTAAAAATCTCTTTGCAACACAAACAAAAGCCCAGTCACTGGCTGCTGAAATTGATTCTGCATCAAGAGATGAGGTAATGTGGTTTTATAATCAAGTACTACATCCAAAAATATGTGGGTTTCAATGTAATTAGCTGTCAAGGTTAAACTATTTGAAGCTGACAAATGAATAGCAGGAAAGATCTGCTTTGCTAGGAGTTCAGGAGTGTTAGAAGATTGCCTTGAATCTAACAGAGGCTTTGGATGCTCCTTTTAATATAACTCTTCCATTTGTCTCTCACAATATTGGAATTATTATAATCTCAGTGAAAAGTTTTACAATGGATTTTAACATCTGCTACCTTACAGGGTATTGTGATATTATGACATTAAATTCACACAGATTACCATAGTTACTTAGAAGAGAAAGTAAAACTCTAGATTCAGTTCTCAGTTCAATAACAAGCTCTCACTTAGATCTATGAGCTTATAGTTCCTGTAGCAGAGCTGAATTCTTGAAGAAAGTAGGTAGCATGCAAGGACAGATCGTGAGATCAGGTCAGTGAGTATGTAAGAGCTCCCAGGGAAAAAGGCAGGCTGGTGACAAAGTTGGTGAAAAGGAATTGTTTGCTTTTTATGCTTCATTTGTTCTGGACAGAACTTCCCATTTTTTCTTCAAGAGGTGTCCTGTGACAGACTTTTTTACCTAATCAGTATTTGAATGACCCTGTTAGCCTTAGCTCCTGGGCATTGCCTTGAAGTGAAGAACATACTTGAGTTTCTTGCTGAACCAGAGCTCTGTGAAGGCTGTTTAATTGTTGAACTGTAATGATTTTTTTCTTGACGATAGCAGAAGTTCGATTTGCTTTTACCTAATTATTTCTCATTGTTTATCTCACGCCTCTGGCTCATGCAAAGAATATCCAGCACTACCCCTCTAAAGGAGGATAGTGCCAACTATGCCCAGGTTTCCTAAATCTTACATAAACTTTACTCATTGTGCCATTTTTTCCCTTTATAATCAAATGAAGGTAAGAAACTGCAGACTCAGGGTGGGACTTTTATCAAGGCTAATGAAAATGGATGCCCAAATCACATTAGGGTGGGTCTAGGGCTCTAATGTTCCTGGACCACTTTGTCAGTTTGGCATTAAACACGCAGAGTATAAAAAGCCAGCAGTCTTCATCTTAGGAGAGTTTGAGGGGTCAGTATTGTGAAGCTCTTGCATTCTGAGATGGAGAGATTCACCCATGGTGTGGATGCAGGATGGATTGGTGTTTTAAATAGGGTATTTGTGTCAAAAGATCCCTGGTGTTGACTGTTCACTACCTTTAATAGTAAATAGTAAAGATCTTTAACATCTCATACAGAAACAGGGAGGACCTAGAGGTAGAATACCTGTCACAAAAGGTGACATTGAGTAGGTGCTAGTCTCTCACCTGCCTGAACTTCATGCTATTATGTAAACTAGTGAAACTGTTTCAAAAGTAACTTTGAAATGTTATGTTTCAGCTCATGGAAGCCCTTAAAGAGCAGGAAGAAATCAATTACAGATTGCGACAGTATATGGACAAGATAATTTTGGCAATCCTAGACCATAATCCATCTATCTTGGAGATAAAGAATTGAAGAGAATGAGAGAAGGAAAAGCAGCAACTGCCTGATATTTCTGCACATGCCACTGGATCTAAACAACACTCTGATACTGTAAATTAATCTATAAATATATATATATACACTATGTGTGAGTGTGGGTGCGCGGGTGTGTTTATATGATGTTTGGTACACTGTTATTTGTCATTGAATTGGCTTGGTTAGACTTTTTCCATGCACTTTCAATACCTGTGATAAGATGGATACTGTATATTAATGTAATAACAATATAACTGGATCATGCTGTTTTAGATACTGGACAAAATTACTCTACCTCTAGTTGTAAAGGTAAAAAAGACAATGGAAACACATGGATGTGTCCCTAACTTTAGGAGCAAGAATTGTTCTTTCGTTCTTCCAGGAATTTGGGTACCACAAACCAAGTAACATACCCAGGTTCAGTTCCTGACTGGTGCTGACTCTGTATTTCCTGTTTGATTTAGTTTTAGTACTTAAACCACACAT
This sequence comes from Agapornis roseicollis, assembly GCA_002631895.1. Classification (NCBI taxonomy): domain Eukaryota; kingdom Metazoa; phylum Chordata; class Aves; order Psittaciformes; family Psittacidae; genus Agapornis; species Agapornis roseicollis. Next base: position 563,182 of record NDXB01003098.1, read on the forward strand.
AGGACAAAAAAAAACCAAACCACACTTCAAGGTAAAGGAAGGACTCAAAGGGAAGAAAAGGAAGATATTGCAGAATTGTTGCTTTTTGTGAAAAAATCACCATCCACTTGTTTGCCACTGTCAGCACAAAGTGCTTTTTATGTAAGTTCACTTTGGAGCCTGCTTTGGGATGCTCTGAGCCAGCCTGCTCTTCAGTGTGTTGTGAGCATGTGTATTTTTATGCCAGGGTCCCTGTGTAGCATTGAGGCAAAGAAGCTCTTCAAATCTGTTCCCCTATTTTCAGGGGTTTATCATGGGACATTAAGAGGAATTCTGGGATCCTGCCCCTTCATCCTTAAGAAGGAGCACATTCTAGTCCTTATCAAAAGAAAAACAAAAGAAAAACTGCATGATATAGCTCACATCGGGGGTGGGAAGGAGCAGCCCTTGAACTTATCGGGTGAGCTGCTTTCCCACCCCCGATACACCTCACTCCTTTGAGACTGACATTTTGTGGGCAATCTGTGAAGAGGACTGGCTGGGTCCTAACACAGTGGTGGAGGGAAGTCTAACATGGAGTGACTTTTATCATTAGGGCAGTAAAAAGGAAAAGAGCTTGGTGTTGCAGCAGTTGCCAGTCCAAGCTGGGTACACACATGCATATTTAAAGTTCTGAATAGGGAATGCATCCTGATTTAAATGAGCAGTGGTGCAGGTGCTTCACTTTAGATGTGTACTGTGGCTGCTCACAGAAGTCAGTTGGACAGAACACTAATTCTTTACAGTTGAGTGTATGCTTAGATGCTGCCTTAAATAGGATGAACGTCAACATGTGCTTGTGTTCTCCTGAGCTGGATCTGTGTACTGTAGGGCTAGGACCTTTTTAATGAATAATGAAGCTTATGGAATTGTTTGGATAGTTGAAGGCTAAAAAGAAAATTACACCATGCACTTTTTTAAAAGTAAAAATATCCTATTTTTGATTCACGCCAACTGGCGCAGAAAAGCAGGCCCAAGTATCTGGCTTTCCCCAGTGCGTAGAGATGTTTCCTCTGTTGAATACACTCCCCAGAAGAATGTTACAGTAGCAATGACTGTGCTTTTCTGTGTATTTCTTGCTGTTGGCAGTGTCTTGCCCCTAGTATTCTCTCAATGTATCTTGGTGTGTATATGTGATGCATTTTTCCTGAATTTGAACACATAAGACTGTATTCAGTTATGGATGTAAATATATATCTATTTTTCTGCAATCTCTGTGCTCTTACCTTCAGTGATGTGTTACTGGAGTGATGGGAAGTGGGGGAAGTACTGAAATCAGGCTTTCTTGAAGGCAAGACAACAAAACCAACTTGTTTCTATGTACCTGCATCAGGCAAGTGTAAAAGTAACTGGAAAGTGAAAGGAACCAGAGGAATAACCATGGGACAACACCGCAGTGCACAAAGTGTGTAAGACTTCAATGCTCTGGAAGAAATGGTGCAGTCTTGTTTAAACAGTGATGTCTCAGGGCTGGTTTCCTGAGGCTATCAGGTGAGGAAGGGATTTAAAGACTGCTCCTTGAGATGGTGTAAAATGACCTCCAGTTTGCTACATTGCAAAAGGTTCTGTCATGGACAGACGGTTCTGTCATTGCAAAACGTTCTGTCATGGTCCCTTCCCAAAAGGCAGGAGAGGAACATTTAAGCCAGAATTCTTCATTTGCACTTTAGTGATGGCATTTCCCTCTA
>NDXB01003099.1:7616-49762 GCA_002631895.1 Agapornis roseicollis
TTTTTTCAGCCTGCTTCATACTATAGTAGTCTTTCATATTAGTATGTAATACTGGAAATCTGTAAATAAAAGAATCACTTGGGTTGGCAGGGACCTTAAAGCTCATTCACTTCTAACACCCCTGCCATGGGCAGGGACACCTTCCACTAGACCAGGTTGCTTCAAGTGCCATCCAGCCTAGCCTTGGACACTGCCAAGGGTGAGGCAGCCACAGCTTCTCTGGGCAGCCTGTGCTAAGGCCTCATAACCTGCACATAGTGAAGAAATTCTTCCTTATATCTGATCTAAATCTACCTTTTTTCCAGATTAAATCCATTCCCTTTTGTTCTGTCACTACATGCCCTTTTGAAAAGCCCTCTCCAGATTTCTTGTAGGCCCCCTTAAGGTATCAGAAGGCATTTGGGAGTGAATTGGAAGTTGACTGGATGAAGTTCGGGAGGTATCCGAAGAATATTACATGGGAATGTGGCACTGAGAGCATTTAGTGCTGAGGTTGTGCTGAAATCCACGAAGCATTTGTTTCTGCAGTCTCACTCAAAAAGGAGCAGTAGTGGTATTAGCATCTTCCCAGTTAATTTTAGAGAGGGCAACTAGGATGGTGAGCAATTTGCAACACTACTTAAATTTAGGAAGACACTGGTTAGTGGTATCTTTTTATTACTTTAATAAATGCAGTGCAGTCTGAATGTCATCTCTTCTCTTCATTATGAGCCAGTTGTGCCTGACCCATGTTTTAAATTGGCACTTGTAAGGCAAATGGAGAGGTGAATAGAATAGCTGAGCTGAAGAAGCAAACCCAGTTGGGTGACTTCTGTTTCTTTAGTGTAAAATTTTCAGAACACATGCACAATAAAGGTATAATCAAACATGAATTCTGGATTGCTTTCAGGGTTCCCACTGCCTTCCATCTTCTCAAAGCACCTATTCATGCTTTCACAGGGGCCTTATGAATGCATGTGAAGTGGATATCAATTTACCCCTATCTTGTGCTTGGAGACGGACAGTATAGCTTTATCCAGTTGTGGCTTATGTCTGGATGGTGCTGAAGAGTTTTGTGACCTGAAGCATGAAGACAGGAAAAAAAAAATTGTTTTTGTGTATACCTCATTCATTGAGTTCAACCCTAAATCCTCCACTTCTGCAGTGTTTTAACTTGAACAACGTAATACACAGCAGAGCTTGTTTTGATTAGAAACTATTAGTTCAAGCTAGATAACAGGAACTAAGCCTAGTTCCTTAAACCCCTCCCTTGCCAAAATTCATGTTCTGATAATATAACATAAATCCTATGTTACATGAATTTTAGTCTATATATAATTATTATAATTATTCTATTAGATAGACTATAACATAAATGCTCCATCTAAGCCTTTTTGAAGCTTTTACTCCATGCAGCATCATGAAGAGAGCTGTAAAAACAGTCCACTGAGTCCAGATTGGCCAGTCTTCAGCCACTTGCCAAAACAGATGACACCTTGAGGTGCCTTCCAACCCAAACTATTCTATGATTCTATGAAAACGTAGTTCTTGTTCTTGACATATGCAACCTTAGCTTCTTACAGCGTTTGAAAAATGACTACAGAAAATCAAACCAGTAGAAACTCACACTGTCAGGAGCTGCATAAATGGTCTTACGAGACACTGTAACAGCACATGTCTACTGATTTGTAATCCCTATACTATAGAATAGTGTATATATAAACCCTATACTATCCCTATAAACTGTAGTTCAGGAGATGTCAAGCTAATAATCCCTATCCAGACAGTTGAGTAGCCTGGGCTTCATTTTAAGAAATATCCACACATGCTGATAGTTCATATCCTTAAGAATTTCTTAAGAAAAAGTAAGAATCACATTTTTATGAACATAAGCTTCATGCAAATATGAAAGGACCATGACAGGATCTGCATTTCAGCAGTACTTATTGCAGTGTTTTGTCTGTGGGCTTCCATGTTTAGTGAACAAGATCAAAGCCTATTCTGTTTCAGAATATTAGATAATACTGTCTATACATACTTTCCTCAAGTTAAAATCAGAAACTCTCCTAAAATGCAAAGTTTTCCCATATTTTTCCCCCTTGTTTCAGCACACATATTCCATCCTTAGGCTTTGAGTTTTCTTTTTTTCTGTTTGACTTTGTAGTTGGCTTTGGTACCATTCAAAGTGAAGCCATGGGGCAGAATTTTTAGCAACTAGCAGTTCAAGAGCTGTGGCCAATTCTTCATTGCTCTGTGTCTTTAAATAAAGATGGGGCACCTTAATAAAAGGTTAGGCTTCTCTTCATTAGGTTATTAGCGTTTCATAAAGGAATCCCTTGATGAAATGTTATGGCCTGTGTTTTCCAGGGAAATTAGACTAGATCATCGTAATGGGCCCTCCAGGTCTTTAGCTAATTGGTGCCTGATTTCTTTCCTGACCTTGAGTTACTCTGAGAAGAGGAGGTTTTTGAGGAATGAAGTAAAATTCTGCAGGAATTTTGCCGGATTACCAGCAATCCATTAAAGTGTTCAGGGAGAGAGGCAGTGCTGGAGCAGGCAGGTCCAACCTGGCAGGAGTTAATGGAGCTGTGTGTGGTGTGCAGGACTGAACCAGCACTGGTGTAGGAGATAGCAGTGGGCTCACTCTGAACTTTGGTGGTCTTAGAAATGCAGCTATACATAATTGTCCCTCTGGTACCCTCTGGTGTGTGGTACGCCAGCTCCTTAGCTGCTGCAGGCAATGCCTGGGGAAGTTGTCTCCACAATGATGGCAGTGTCTGGGAGAACTCCTGTCCCAATGGGAAACTCCTGTCAGTTATGAGAAGCAGCAATGTCTGGTGTGTGCCCATCATGAACAATGGCATGTCATAAGCCAGAGCTTATTCCTGAAATACATTTCCTGCCCTCAGTAGCAAAAGCTCTCCATTTGTGTGCTTCAATGTGCAATGGTTACAGTCCATTAAGGGTTTGTGTTTATGTAAGGAGATCACAAAAGTGAAGAACATTTCTTTTGGCCTAACCCAGTACCTGGCATGACTGTCAGATGCTGCTTGGGAAAATGTGATTCCCTAGGGAAGAAGCAGGAAAACATTCAGCCCCAGACTCCCTGGTTATTGATCAAGCAAATAAGAACCACCAGAAGCTGCCTTTTGCAAAATGGCCATGTTAACGTAATAGCATTTAGAATAAGTACTGGAATAAGTACTTCTGAGAGATGGCAATCCTATGCGGGACGGAGCTGCAGGTATTGGGGAATAATTGGTGAATCTGTGCATGTGTGCATGTGTGGACAGGGAAGGGCAGGATGGAGGGTGACTCAGTACTTGTATTTCTTGTGGTTTCATCATAATACTGACCTAAAAATTGTGAACTGCTGCTCTGCAACTGCTGAGATCACAGCTCTCTTGGCACTGCTTACAGCTGTTACCAGTCTTAAGGTCCAGGGTCTTGTCTTTTACATCGAAATAGAAGTTTGGAATTGTTATTGTGCTTATCCTGTGCCTCACTGAAAAGTAGCAGTGTCTCTGCTCTCTCTTCAGAGAGCTGCCTCTTCTCGTACCTGTGGTTCAGTATAAGGCACCCCAGTTAAATCTGATGCCTTGTTAAAGACATCTGCTTTAATGAACAAGCCTTTCCTCCTTCCTTCTATGAAGGTTTCACATGAGCCCACCTGTGAAGGAGGTGTGTAGAAGGGCAGGTGGCCCAGTGAGGGGCAAGGTGACTGTGATCAGACCTAAAAGATATAACGGAAAACCAGGCAATTATTTTCCCTCAGAAAAAGGTTTAAGAAAGAGACAGATGAGGCATAATTGAGACAGAAGGATGTTGATTTCATGGTTTATTGTCACATTAAAAAAGTAATCTTACTGATGAATTAATATTTGCTTTTTAATATAAAAGTGCTTATTCTTACAAATCCTTAAGGCTCATTCTGTTACATTACAGTAGGATTTTTCACCATCCCAGAAACTGTGCTACATGAGTTTTATATGAACTGTGGACATAGCAAAATCTCCAAACAGTAAAACAAGTCATTAATAATTTCATTGCCTTTGTACGCATGAACCTGTTTAGTTGTGTAACATAATTTAACAGGAAAACAAACGAAAGAAAATTGTCTTGTATTTTCTAGTTTGACTCAGAACTGATCCTCAAAGATTTCTACTTTACTTGAGTGAATGGAACAAATATAGTTGGTTTTGAATCGCAGTTTTTCACTTGTACAGCTAAAAGGAAGGTGTGAGACAGAGTTACAGATGTAGTGTTTACCCTATGTTTCTTACTAAAGAGAGAAGGAATGACTACAGAGCACAAGTACTGTTCATACATGATGTATTTATTTTTGTAATGTCCCTATGCTGTATTTTTACTTAGGTAAAGCTTCCACTGCAGCCAAAGTGAGTTTTGCCTGAGGGAGGAATAAGACCAGGGCTCTCACGGGGAACATTTAGGTTAAGTAGTTTATTACTTATTTGTCTCACAATGGAAGAACAAAGTAGGTGGAAGTTACTAAAGCTCTTGTTTGTATTGATCACAAGTGGAATATGACTGCTGGCATATACTATGATACGCAGATAGGAGTATACCATATTTAATTTTAATCATACTCGGAGCTATACTAATTGGATGGGCAGTGAATTTGCTATTTCTACTTAAATTTTAGATATCTGTTTACTGTAAAGACCAATTATTTCCAATAATTGGGTCAAAATGCAGTAGCTAAAAAAATACCTAATGAAAAAGATAAAAATAATTTAAAGTATTCTGGAGCAAGGGGGGAAATGCTAACCGATCTAATAAATAAGGCAGTTTAAAGCATTTGTGGCTGCTACTGTGATATATTTACATACTTTACAGCATAAATTACTGTACAGAATACTCTGTATTAACCTGTGTAAACAATATTGCCTGCTGTATGGGGACGTATTGTGGGATTATGGTCAGTGGAAAGATAAACTGCTATAGCATTGGCTGGGTACTGGAGGCCTCGGGTAGCACATACTCAGAAAGAAACATGAGCAATACTTTATGAGCTGCAAAGAAACCCATCCTGACTCGAGTAATTTAACAGAAAACCTGCTGATGTTTCTTGCTATAAATGAAACATGGAAATGAATCTCTGCAGTTTGTTACAAAAATAACTCTGGTCACAAGCTGATCTCTGTGCACCTCATCTGGCCAGGAACCCTTGCTTAGAAGTTTGCTGCATGAAGAGGAGAGGTGGGGAAGAGTTGCAACATGCAAGTGTCTCACTGTGGGCTATCTGCTCTGCCAACACACCCAGCAGGAGCACAGTCGATGGCCCCACACTGGGACCACCACTTTGCTTTTTTAGTCCCTGGTGCTATGCATAGCATGGGAAATAGGGAGGGAATCAGGACTACTGCGGTTGTTGCAACTGGCTGGAAAAGTAATGACAAATTAAAGCATTCTGTTATTTTGGCCACCTTGTGCTGTCTTCCCCACCTGTTTGTTTCCCTCACCCATCCGCAGCGTGGTTTGGTTTTGCTTCTGCATGTTGATAACTCTGTCTCTGTAAGGCAATAACTTAGATAACTAATTTGTAAGACAATAACTAAGATAACTCTGTCTCTGTATTGCAATGTGGTCCAGGTTTCCATTAATAATATGCCCAGGAATACAGGCTGTAAGTGGTAAGTGTGTGTGTGTGCAGCCGTGATTTGTTACAGCTATCGTCTCCATCTGCCATGGTCAGCGTGGAGTGCAGGATATCCCTGCACAGAAGGACCAGGGACTTGATCTGGCTGGAGAGCAGCTCTCACACCGCCTGGCTCCTCTGCCTTGGCTCCTGCCTCTCCTGTTGTGGTCCACAGAAAGAGACAGACTACCACTGGCTCAACAAGCACACCTTGTTCTGGCTGCTCTGAAGCTCTCAACTCAACACTCCTCATCCTGCCTCCACCGACAGCCAAGGATGCTGCCTAGGCCAGCCCTAGGAGCTGCTATGGGACTGCCGGTCTGTAGGCAGGCTATGAGCTTTACGTTGTCCTGGGTGGCCTACAGGCTGTTCATTGTGGATAAAATTGCCACTTTCACGTAATGAATTGAAAAATGCTCTTGAATTTCCATAAAGATGAGTAATATTGGCATAATGTGGGCTCACAGCCAAGCTCATCTCCTTTGCCATGTACAGAAAAACTGCTTCTTCTGTTTTAAGGAAGCCAGCTCTACTACCAGACAACATATAGAAAAAGTGCCTGTGAGTGTTTAGTGCTCTGTAAAATATATTGTCTTGATACTTCAGTAATCTTCCTAGAAGAAAGGTGCTCGTTCTTGAGGAACTATGTACTTCTTTGCATTTGGGCCCAGTTTATTAGGGAGTGAGCAAGAGGTGGTCCAAGTCTAAAATGTATACTTTAAACATCTCAGAAACAAGTGTACTTAACTGCATAGCTATTTTCCTGCATATCTGCTCCCTCCCAATGTGATCTCAGCCCCCCTCCCATCATCACATACCCTCGTTATCAAGAGATATGATTGTAAACCTGGGATAGGATTTATATACCTCTGTATCTGAGCTCATCATCTAAACTCCCTTTGTAGACAGTACACAGAAACAAGCACTTTCCGGGTGTGATTCATTGTGCTTACTATGTACAGTACAAGATGAGGTGAGTCTCAACTTCTGTGTTTAAATCAGGACACTTTTATCTCTCCCATTCTACCTTCCCTTGCTCTTTATCCCCAGTGAATTGTTACGAGGCTGACTGTGTGTCCTCAATGGCTTAAAAAAGGTCCTTGCACAGGTGTGAGACCATCAGTTCCTGCTGGTCCTACTGCAGGGCCACAGAGCAGCAATGCTGATTCAGGCAGATCAGCAACACAATGTCCGTGAATGGTGCTGGGCCAGGAAATGCTGCTGTAACCCCTCCAGCTACGCTGCTGTCTCACACAGGGTATGTGAGTCACCAGCGCTAAAGGCTTTCACTCCCCAGATTGCTGGTCTCTCCCATCTGCCTTCCAATGCAGAGAAGAGCTTGCGTGGAAGTTGTGGATGGAGTCATCAGCACTCACTGTCTCTTCTGAGGAGGGAACTGAACTCTATTGCTAGGACTAATGGGAGAAGGTGGATGCCAGTCCCACAGGTGGGGTGGAAACGAGAAGAAAACAGAAAGATCCTGAGCTGCTCAGAGAAGCTCTGTGATGCCCTTCATCTCTTTTCCAGTGGGGAATTTCAGCTCTAATTTCTTCTGTATGTCACAAGCACAGGCTGGGAGATGTGGGTGAGGAAGAAAATGTCTAAAATTGCAGGTAGAGCTGGCTGTGGGACCACGAAGGGAAAATGAAAAGCTGAGGGGATAAAAAATTAATCATTGCATTGATTATGATACTTGTTAGCTATGTGTTATTTGCTGAGGAAAGCCAGAAGTCCGTATCTTCCCATACTGCACCTTAGCAAATGGAAGATGGACTTGTTTGTCGTGGGTGAAGGCAAACTGCCAAAGGGCCTTGATGTCCAGAAAGACTCCAGGAAAGGATCCACGTGAACCTGAAGAAGTTCAACAAGGCTAAGTGCAAGGTCCTGTATAGGGGTTGGGTGAAGCCTCAATATCAATACAGATTATAAGAGTCAGAATTCCATATCTAAGAATGCCAAGTGGAGAAAAGGATTATTAGTTCTAAGGAAAGAAGGATTTGTTAGTATTGCCTGAATAACAGGAAGAGCAGTAGAAACATTTTGATCTGATTGGTGGTCAGTCCTTGGTGCTGTGTTGACTTCTAGAGTGTCGGAACAGAGGTGGGAGTTTGACCAGGGGTGCTGACTAATGATGGTATGATTTGGGAAGGTAACTCCCTGAACACTGTGTTCCCAACATACTGACTTCCCAACTCAGTTACTGGTAACATGCATCACACTTAGACACATATTTTGCTATGAGAGAGACATTTTCTTAGTTTCATTAAGCGACTGGTCCTCTTTGCAATGTACCATTCTAAAAGAAAATTGAATCCATTGATTTAAAGTTATTTGAAACTGGATGTGGAATAACAAATGATTTGAATACTTCTGAGGCTGTTACAAGAAACACACTTGGTACAACTGGGGAAGCAAATTTCTTTCATGGAAATACAAAGTGGCTTGAAGACATAAAAAGATTGATTGCTGTGTAGCTATCATGTGTAGGATGGCTACAAAGCACTGGTTAACCTATGCTGTTTGTCCCATATACTACAGTGATTCTTGCTCTCTACCAGGATCAAAGCTACTCTCTAGGAATGGCAATTTCACCTAGGCTGTGACTCCCCTTAGTGCTGAGCACAAGATTTATATACTCTGGTGCTTACAATAAGAGCTTACACGGTGTTTAAAGATCTTGAGGGTCTTGTAGCTCTGGACTCAGGGGTGAAATTCATCCAGTGTACTTAGCAGTTTTTCCCATAGCTCTTCTACAGCACTTTCCTTCTGAGGATGCAAAGTGATTTGCAAACATTAATTAATTCTTCTAAAGCCCTATGAGGCAGATAAGTATTAAGTATCCCTGTGTTAGTTCATACGAGAAGCATGGGACCGGAGCGCCTTATGATCCATGCTGTTGTCTAGATGTACTCCCAAAAAAGGAGTATGTGCCTTGGGACAGAGGAAATCCCCATTTTTCCATCATTCTGTTGTTTTCCTTGGACCCTTCTAAAATGGCAACAGGGATAAGGCTAGGATTTGAGCTACAGAGATCAAAGAAAAGAGGAGCCTTGCTGTATTTGCTGCTGGTTTTGTAGGGGAAAGCGAGGACCTTTATGCAACCTGTGGATTACTTGCTCCATGCTCCAGCACTCTATTTGAGAGGTAGCTTGGGCTGCTGAAGTAGGAAACACCCCTAAAAGTGCAGGCATACTTGCAGGCTACCAGGAGCAATAGAACCAGACAGCAAGTGGAGGCAGAGGAATTACTTGAGTAAACAGCCCTAGCTGAATACCACCTGCATCGCTAAAGAAAACTATAGTCTTCTGGAAGAACAATGGAGCCTTGGATGCTCCAAATCTTGGTGGTTTTCCTCTACGGAGCTTCAGTAAGGTAAGAACAACCAGGGCCTAAACTGCCTTTCCCAGATCGTTAATTAACCTTAAGAACAATTTACAGCATGGCCACTCTGGTGTTAAGTTCCTGTAATGCTGGAAATGGTGCCTTTGACTTCTTGAGGGCAAACAACAGCTTTATGAGAGACACTGAAGTAGCTGAATTTTCATGCTAACAATACAGGATGAGAGACATTGTTCTCTCGTTTCCAAGACAGACTAGACAGAAGATCATCCAAATGCTTTTCTGAATGCATTCTGACAAAATTATCTACAGTTACATGCCTTCCCAGCCGCTGGTGCACAGCACATAAGCAAATGTAACAATGATAATTATGGTCATGATCAGACCTACAAGCCCTTTTAAAGACATGAAAATCAGACTAATTCTCTAGTTTCAAACACAATGAGTTCAAATATGTAATGTAAATGCTAACAAAAAGATACCAAATGAGAGGCATGTTAGGTCTGCACCAGCCAAACTTCTACTGTTATCTTAACAAGTCCATAGTCTTCAGGCATTGTTTGTATTTCTATTGTGCCAGGAGATTTATTCTTTAGTTTGAGGAGTCTCCCTGAATGGGGGAGGGAAATGTTGCTATTGCTGTGAAAAAGAAACATCTTTTTCTGACGTATTAAGCATTAAGAGGATTATATAAAGGCAAGGCATATCGCAGAAGGAGATGTTCTTAATATAGCTTTTACCATGAACCCATGACCCTCCAGAAAATTTAGGAGACTTAAAAAACCTATTGCTTTGTCAATCTTTTAATTTTTTAAAAATAATCTTCTTGTAAAAAGATCAAGGCATTGATCTACTGTTATTTACATAAAATTCAACCTTTCCTGCTTAAAATTATGAATCATTTATTGTCACATCTGCAGAATATCTGAAGCAGATGCCATTAACGCAAGTTATTTCAAAAATTCCAATTTCATTTGGATTAAAACCTACAACTAAGTCAGTGAATAGAATATACTGTACATGCATTAAGGCTGGTGACTACTAAAATCTCTTGGGTCGATAAACTAAGCACAGATTAGCCAGGTCTAAGTAAATATGTCCTCACCTTGGGAAAAAAAGATATCCTGACATTTCAGTGATGTAGATTTGAATCAGTAGCCATGAAAAATGGTTGAATATTTATATTACAAAAGAGCTACTGTGGCACAGTCACAAAGGTACATTTCTTATAAATTAATTATCCACACAAATTATTTCAATAACAGCTACTGCACTTCTGAGGTGATATGGCTGCTCAGTGATGAGTACTTGATGATCAGTGGTAGGCACTAGTATTATCCTTCATGCTGAGTGACTTTTATCACTATTTAGATTTACAGTATATACATATGTGTTTGTATCTACACTTAGGGCTTGATCTGCTTAATCTCCTTTACCTAAGGTCATCTGCTCACTATAATCTCTTCCTTTGGAGCCCTGTGATATTTGGATAAAAGAAATAGGCATACAAGGGGTGGGGGTATCCTGCCATGTGATAAGGGAGTACTATGCTTGGCTTTTGTCTTCACTTGAACCTGTACGTATGCTTTGTTCTTACCTGTCAACCATGGTATACTATAAATGATTAGGGCCAAGGGGTCTGTATGGTCTTGCTGTCTGTGAGGATACTATAGGCTGCTTTGTATTTGTTGCATCCACTTGCAATACATGGTTCCTTTGAATCCATTCCCATTTCTTTACCAGCACTTCTGTTTGCTTCTGTTTGTAAGCAAACCTCTCCCTTTAGGCATAGTCCTTTTGGATTTGAACAGAATGACTTCTTACTTTCCCAGAATGTACCTGAACATTGCTATGGTGTAAAGAAGCCTACATGTTCCTGGACTTCTGCAACAGATTTGAGCAAGCCATTGTCTTTCATGGAACTGCAGAGAATGATAGTCACCTCTGGTCACATCCAGGACACACAGAACACTTTTGACTCATGGTGAAGTGCCCAAGACTATTCAGCTTCTTAAGGCAGAGCATATGCTTAACTGGACCAGACCTAAAAGCCACATGCACTTCTCTAGACCAGGCTGTAAAAAGATGAAATTATGTATTCTGTGTCACCATGCTACATTCACTCATATACATGGCAGCAACCATATATAGAAAGTAGTTTGCACAAAAGAGTATTCTAAATAACCTCATAAAATAGTATAGCTGCAGGAAACCCTATGGAGAGAAGGCCAAAACTTCTAATCCATTTACATGTCTAGTTGGTTTAAATGGCTGCTATTTCATCCTGTTATATATACCACCAGAAGTTAAGGCTCAGTGTGCTCATCAGACAATACAGATGATGCCAGCACAAAAACTAAAACCCAGTGTGTTTTTCTATGGAAGCAATGGACATTTTAGCTGGAATAACTCAATGTAAGAGCAATGTACAAAAAACCCACAATCATCTACAAGAGATCCTTAGTACTTGGAAATGTTACAACAGGACAGCATTAATTCTTGCATTTCTCTGAAGTTTCTTGACATATTACATCCATACAGAGTTCATTGTGATTTAAGAAAAATATCCCAATCTTAGTAAAATAAACATGCTTCAAAGTTCCATATTTGAAACTCAAATGCCACATGTGCAATAAAACTAAACTCCATTTAAGGCAAGTAATATATGTCACTTTAAAATTTCTCAACATTAAATAGCAGTAAGGGCTCCCAACCCCCCAGACTTATCTGAAGATAAACATCATAGGCACCGTCAAAGAAAACAGAAGCTAATCTAACTGGAATTTCACTTTCCTGATCTGAAGAAAAATCCCAAAGTACCTTCATATGGTATCGAAGCAGCTGATGGAATCTGTTGCTGCTAGTGTAGTAAATCCCTACAGACTTCCACAGCTGGAGATCAGACAAGTGATAAACTGAAAGGCACCGATCAAGTTCTCCATGATAGTTGTGACCAAACAAATTGTGTTCTTTTTGGGGTGGATAACAGCCAGCATTCAGAGTAACAGGACTTCAGGGATGTTTGTTTTGTTATTTAAAGGCAGGTCCGTGTTCACTCTTAAAGCCAGATACTGTAACACTCAAATCTATGCTAAGAGGTGGCCACAGCCTGAGCTCAGTACTTCAATTAGGGGGAAGTATCTGAACACCAGTGGACACATAAATATCAGCCCAGCCTGTCTTGGGGCAGAGCAATTCCTAGTAGCTACCTGCTGAGCTGCTTCAAAGGATGGGGTGAGTGCTCCAAGTCTGAGCAGTAGCTGGAGTTATGGTACATGGGGCTCAATGTGCTCTCAAGCCTGCTGTTTACCACAAGGTAGAGCCAGCCTGTTACCAAAGATGTTTAGCTCAGAAAACGTGCTGCAGGGTTTACTACTGTTTTTTCTCAAAATGCAGCTCTTCAAAAATGGGGGAGAAAAAACATAGGCAGCAAAGACTGATCAACCAACAATCAATTGTATCTTCTATTGAGAGAGTCTTTTGTACTCACATTTCCTTAATATACAAGTAAATTAGATTAGGAAACAACAATCAAAGGGTCCAACCAGTGACTTGGACAAGAACAGACCATTGAAAGTCACCAGAGCTGCTCAACTGAGTAAAGGCTGCAAATCCGATTGCAAAAAATATATATGTTTTTTTTTTTAAATCTACAGAATTTATTTTTTAAAGTACAGAAAACTAAATCTGTGAAAACCACTGAAAATGAACACAAATGCACTGAATGCAAGCACAGTTGAGATGAACTGGCCTTGACCTCAGCTGACCCAAATTAAACTCCAATTATTGTGGGATTAATTCTGGCATGAAAAACACAGCCTGTCAACAGGAACTGAAAACATCCCATAAATCAAGAAACATTAAAGCCTAGTTGAGGATTATGCATGAAGAGTGAGAGGATTATGATAGGAAACAGTTCTTAGCCTGATGAGCGGCAAACTCAGCTTCCCAGATAAAGGAAATGGCATGTAATGCTCTCATAGAGCCTAGAAGAAAATGCTGCAAGCTTCTGCTAGATGAAGAAAGGTATGAAAGTAAAAGTCTGTGGGATGAAGTCTTCCCATGCAAAGCCAACAACTGTTATAGATATCTCTGTCTCTGAGTGTATGCAGCTAAATTAACACATTTTCTTTACTTAAGTGGATTGCAGTTTGCCATATTTTTTCATTTATCTATTTACTGTCAGTAACAGAATGCAATTTTCCACCATCTCTTCAAAGCTTTTGCTGTCAGTGTATCTGTTTTCAGGCTTTTTGCTTGATCCTGTAGGTTATACTGTTGGTGAGGATCTGAACAAGAGGTAAAGTTACTTAAAAAGACAGGAGATAAAGAAATGCATGCAATTTGTTGAAACTTATTGCACATGAAAGAATGCCATCTTTCTCCAACTTAATGCAAGCTATGCAACTCCACTGTGTGCCCCAGTGGAGAAGTAACAGAGAAATGACACATTAATATTGAAGCTGCTGTGATGTGTCCATGCTCCCAGTATAACTTCTTCATGTCTATGATTTGCCCTTATTCATTCCAGTTCAGGAAAGCCGTTGTTTATGTGCTTAAGCTCTGCTGAAGTCAATGGGATTTCAATGCAAGCTTAAAGTTAGGAATCTATTGAGAGCTTTCCTGAATAGGGATCTGTGCTTATTGCACTTGGTTTAATCAACCCATGAGATTTTGGTTTCTGAGTTTTTCAATACAAGAATAGAAAGAGTATGCTTTGTGCATTAAGATCAGTTCTTTCTAGTATTTCTAGTGTATGAAAATGTTTGGAGAGCGATACAGAACAATTCATTCTGAAGAGACATCGTATATTGTACGTATGTACACATACATGTCTACACCCAGAAAAATTTTACTCAGTATTGAAGAAAGAGTCACCTTTGTTTGGATCAATGCTGTGGTTGACTGTATCTGTAGCACAGTGTCCAGAATAACTGAATTATCCATGAAAGGTATACTGTCCATGTGAATGGCACACAGTCATTATGACAAGTGAGCACTATTCCGCACCCAGTGAAGTCCTTGTTGAGTGTACTGAACTAAATGCTCCATACTGCTGTGCAAGGTGATAGGTCCCATCAACGCATCCAAGTCATTAAAAAAATCTACAGGGGGAAAAAAAGATTCAGCATCAGAAGAGTGAAACTGCATTTGCTACTTGTCACCCTTTAATAGATTTTATTCTCTTGCAAATTGAGCCAAGCTGAACATTTCATAGGAATGAAAGTTTAGTGCTGGCAAGATTAATTTTAAAGCCCTGTGGTTCATGATGTTACAGGCTGATGCACAACAATTTTCTTTTTAAAGAGCCAAGCAGTGAGTTCTTCAGCTTTGCTTTCCATTAATTTCTACTGAGTCTTGATAAAGCAAACAGATGCTGGGCAAGATTTATTTGGAGATTAAGGACAACTAAATCAAAAAGTCTACACACAAAAGTCTGTCTATACATATGCTAGATATTTAAGCTACCACAGCAGAGTAACAGAGGCCCGTGCAACATGGTCAGCCCAGCCTAAAGAATAAATTGGCTAACTAGCCATTAGGGGCTTAATTCAGTTGCCTACTTTGAGATGCTGTCAGACAGCTGATACAACCCAGCCAGGCAAATCTTACACAGAAGACTTCAGCAGTGGGAGTGTAGGTAAGGATACCTCAAATAATGGCATTTGACAGCTATGGTTAAAAATTGAATTGTATTCCGGTCTCCCTTTCAGGGTGAATTGGGCAACCCTCTAAACTCCTGGCAATGCCACTGCCTTAAATACATAATTTAGCCTAGAAACCAAGCAATACTTTGCCATCAAGTCAAGATGTTGAGGCATTTGCTCATGGAAACCAGTTCAGCTGAGAGAAGTTTGCTCTTAAGAGGGAACGAGGTGCCTCATTCCCATCTGTGTCTGCTTGGTTGGAGGGAGGGTTAGGGGCTGTTCACTCCTTCTGCAGAAGGGAAGTGTGTTCCTACTTTTTGACATGCTGTGGCTAAACACATCCCATCCAGCTCCACAACTTTGGGAGGAAGGAAGATGCCTTGCCTGCCACAAACCTCTCTCTCCAAAATGACACGGATGGCAGTGAATGCTACCCACAGCTATGTCTGTGACCTGTCTGTCACTAGTCCTGACCAGCTGAATAAAGAAAAAAACCCTAGTGAGATAGCGAGACAGCTATCAAAATTGCCTTTTTGGGCTGTTTTGATCAAACTATGAGCAGACTGAAGAAAAAAGTCACCTCTGCAGTTTTACTTTGCAGCCAAGATTCCTATCAAAACAATTACTTTCCTGATCAAAATCATGTGACAGTCTTCTAGAATAGTCCATTGCCTTGACTTGCTCACCTCTGTTTTCCTTGGCCAGGTTGTCAGCCATCTCCCAGTAGTCATAACTGTGCAGGATGCTGTTGGTGATGCTGACATGGTTGGCAGCCATCTGATGAATGCGCTGCGGTATGCTGATGATAGGAGATGGGGAAGGGGCCCCTGTGCTCCCCTGGGATCCTACAGAGCTGACTGGAGAAGGGCTAGGGGACATGGGTGATGGTGTTCCTGTGCTCCTGGAAACAGACATTAATAAAGTTACTTAAAAGGTGTTGGGATTAAAATCATGAGAATATCGGAACATACTGCAGGTAAGAAAATATTATTTCTGACTGCCAAGCTGATGTATGTTTCTGTGCGACTTACTTTCCACTGGCACCCCAAGGAGATGGGTTCTGGGCAGCTTTTGACGAATTCTGTAAGGGAAAAAGTAATTCAGAAGACAGATAATTTATATAAGACTATGAAATAATTTGCATTAAGCAGTATAAAAGTAAAGAAATGAAAGAAAAATTGTGTAAGTACAAGTATTTAAGTCTCATGATGCAATAAACCAGCTCAGCCTGGTTTAGTGTTATGATGAAGCAGTGCTGCAGCACAGACTCAAATCACAGTCTGTTAAACACCCTGATGTGGACTGATCAGGAAAACATGTTTGTTGAAATGGGAACTTTTCACAGAAATCCTGGAAGTATAGGAGAAAGTGCTGCTAGGACTCTTTGTAAGGTTTAGGCTGGAATTTCTTGTGATAGGGAAAGCCGGAAGGATTTCCTCCTACTCTCCTGTCCTCAAAGATAAATGTAATTCCCCTAGGACCTGCAAGACTGTGCAGGACTGCCCCGCTGACCACAGGGATGTGAATCTGAGAACTTCTTCAGCTCAGGTGGGTGTTTTAACCACCAGGATCAAGAATCTTTATCACGATTGCTCCTCTAGGAGCTGTTCCTCTTTGTCTGAATACAGCAGAGTTCGCAGTGTCAGACAGACTGCCTTTGTACACTGTGGTTTTTTCTAGCTGAAGAAAGCTCCCAACAAGCCCCTCAAAGGCGACATTAGATTTAGTGTAATCTCTTGTGTACCTGCAGTCATTAAGACTCTCACTGGTACAGTGTGCTTAGGCTAAAGAATGTCATTGGTTGGGGAGAGACTACCTTGTAAAATCGCTACATTTACAGAGAAGAAATTCAGGTGTCTGCAGTAATGGAAACTGAATAACTAAAATTATTTTAGTAGTTAGTGTGCAGGAGCTGGTGGGAATATTCTGGCAGGTTCCTGCCCATTTGACCTGTGGGAAAACTCTTCTCCTCTCCCAAATGCACTGACTGAGTTAATCCTGGGCCTGTGAGAAAGAAGGATGTAGAAAACAGAAGTCTAAGAAACAAAACTTTTCTAGTCCATCCTATCCATAGCCTCATATTCGGGAATAGTCTCTGATCCTGCAGAGGAAAGCGACCTCCTCACACACTCCCCTGAAACCATACATGCAGATAATTGTGTGTTTCCTTTCCTTCTTGGCAGCCACGGGAGACCAAGTGAAGTTCTGCACCTTGAGAACTGTTTTGATATTTGTTAAAATGCAAGACTGCAGGTGTTGTAAGCTGCAGGAGCTACAAGGATTAACAGAACTACAAAAAGTCTTGTGTCCCTCCATGGCTTATGAAGGAAAAATGATAAACCAGGGGCTTCACAGCTTCACAGATTTCAAGGCCAGGAGTAATCCCTCAGGATTTCCCTTTCCCACCAATCATGGAACTTTTATGAGAAGCTAAATGACATTTAGAATTTATTCTATTCTATTCTTTTTTTGAAAAGGGTAGCTAGTTCTATAGAAATTCTAAGACACTATTTATCTTTCTTGTCCTCCTGTGTCCTGCTCTCATGTTTAGTAGGCCTCACAGTTAGAAAAACAGATTCTGTTTCAGGGTTTTAGGATGAATTTTCTTACCTTCAGTGCTAGCTTTTGGATTTTGTTGATCTAATGCCAGCAAAACTACACGTTGCCTGGTATTATCAGCTCTGTTTCCCTATACACAATGATCACACCCTCTCTTAACCTGTTCTGCAGTAAGCTGGACACATCTCCTTAGCACCTCTTCTAAAAGTTTGTTTTCTCAGTTTTGATGTGTCCTCTGAACTGCTGCTTGTGTTCCTACACAGTTCACATGCACACTGGCATTGGCTGCATTTTAGCAGAGATCATATCAGTGCTGTGTGTGCCCTGGCATTCTTTCTGCATTTTGACCCTGGGCCTTCTCCATCCCAGGTAAGTGGGATGAAAAATAACCTTTAAGTGTCCCACAGGGGTTCTTCCTTCAATGGGTTTTCCTTTTTTTTTTTTTTTTCCTTTTTTCTTGGCAGGAAGGTTTAAGGTGTGAAAAGGAGAAGTTCTCATTTATGATCCTAAATAGAACCAACCTGGTGCTCCTCTTACAGAATAGCTACTGGCCTTTGTCTTTCTAGTGTAATGGAAACCAAGTATATGTTATTTATTTGCAGAGTTGGAAGCACAAAAATCGAAGTGGAATCAGGGGTACTTCAGCTGTAAATGTAACCCAGCCTCTGCCTTACTGTACAACTTACCATACCTTTTTTCTCATGTTTTAAGTACATTGCTCCAGCTTCCTCTCAGTTCTGCACCAGAAGGCTGGGGTAAGGATTCTAAAGAGTGTAATACTGTAAGGGACCATCTCTTACCCCACTTTGCTTACTGCTGTCCATTCTCTTGGTTTCTTTATGCTCTCTAGTATGTCTGGCCCCAGAACATCTGTGGCTTCTTTTTAATTCTCTGCTGCATTATCTATTTTTTTATATAATGGAAAGAAAATACTTAAAAGGAGATTTAAATAATATTTTTTTCTTTTCTAAAAGAAAACTGTGTATAATTTTCCCTGCAAATGTGTGTGACAAGGCTTAAAAATCTTTCTTTGATTGATAATATATGTGGAAGTTCTTAATGCAGTCAGCATTTCACATCACTTGGTTTAGAAAGCTTTTAGATATCAAATATGAAATGAGTGGAGAATTGGCTTGTTTTCCACTGAAAATTACAGCAAATGGATTTTTTTCCCCATTTTTACTTTCAAAGGTGAGAATACTTTCTAATGTGAAACTGCACTATCATTATATCAGCAGAAGCTCTGCAAAAAACCAAGCTCATCTTGGCTATAGCAAAGTGTAAGTCCATTTTATGTTTGCTGTGAAACAGTTTGTCTGTCTACTAGTATGAGACATTTTAGATGGTTGAGAGCCTGACCATCCTGTTCTTAATGCAGGTATTCTCTGAACTGCTAAAGAAAAAATAAAGTACTATAATAGGCACATATTTCTTCCCCCTGAAATCAAGGCATTGTTAGAGAAACATAACTTGTTGAATTACATATTGCTAAATTTTTAGAAGCAATTACAGTGACTTCAATTTCAGTTTCACAATAACAGATCTGTCAGTTTACTTCACTGTCTTCATGTGTTCAGAATCTGCTCATGAGCATTTGTGCTTGTTTTTGAAATTTTTTTATTAACAAAATGTCCAAGGATGGATGCTTTTCATTTCAAGGTACCTCTCTCTGTAATAAAACCCCAAAGAGATGATCCCTTTGTTCAAAGACAAATGGCTGCTCAGAAGATCCCCCAAAACAGTTTGCCTTGAAGCACTTGCATGTTCATATTACTATTTTTTTACTATTTAGAAAGATAAAGGCTAATTTTGTGTTTGTAGATCAAGTGCTGGATGGACTGACTGCTAGGTGAACTCCAGCTGAAAGGTTTTGTTCTTGAGATACTTTCCAGGGAAAAGCTGCATGCCAAATACAGTATGTTAAAATATTTCAAGTGACTTCTTGTCTTACTGAAAATAACCAGGATTTGGACTTGGCAGAGTAGAAAATGGAAGCAGTAGCAGGTGAAGCAAAACAGGAAGGGGAAGCCAGCAGTGTCATGTCAGGTACATGGCAGGTGTTTTGGCTGCCCTCTGATACTTTCGTGCAACTCCTACTGAAGTCAGTGTGGGCCATTCACCAGTTCCATGAGTAAGAACATGTCCCACTGCACTCTCCTACCTAAGTGGAAGCTCTGCAGCTGAGGACTGATCTAGATCAAAGTCTTCAACTCACAGGTCTAGTGGGACATGTAATACCAAAGGGGATTCTTGGAGGAAAATCTGTAAACCCAATCATAACAGAGCTGGATGGCACTAGACAATCGACCAAGAATAATCTGAAAATACCTGTTTGTTAGTACAATGAATCTCTCATCCTCATGAAGGTACACAGTGTGTATTTTGCAAAGAGGGGCCCTTGTGAAGATAACAGAGCTGAATAGACATCAGGCATTGCTGTGGGAGTCTGGTAAAACTCCACTGACTTCACAGGGGAAGAACTAAGCCCAGCACACTGTTGAAGTAAGATGCCATATTTCCTATAATGGCACACTGATTTAAAAACATGCCATAAAGAATATACCTTGAAATACTCAATAAGCGCTTTCGAATACTTGACTGCATGGTCTTTCTTGAGTCGGAACATCCTCCAGTACAGAAGGGCCAGGCAGCGGTAACTAAAACAAAAGGGAGAGCAGAAGGTAAAGCATGCCCCTTGAGCAGAAACCCCAACTCATTATCTTTAGGTCTCAAGCTAACACGGAGCTCTTTGCTTATGCATTTTATCACCATTTGCTTACAGTACTTCACACTTTGCCATGGATTCAGGAGCAAGGCTAGGTATTACAGCCTGGACAGGTCACATTGACAAAGGCTACCAGTAAGGTACTAAACTAACTGTTCTCAGAAGGGTTTGCAGGTTTGTGTTCCCAGGCCACACTTGACCAAAGGCCTCTCCTGTCAAAAGGTCATTACAGGCCTGGAACCCACTATATGCATTTTTAAAAAATCCTTTTTTTCTAAGTGCAAAGACAGCCTTTTTGGGTATCTTCTCCTGGGAGCTTATTACAATAGCCTGGAGACTGTATAATGAACTGGAGTTATAATGGGTGTGTTTTGTGTACACCCTACAGTCCTTTCCAGCAGCTGAAGATAGCTGGACACAAGGAAACCTCAGACCTGCCCAGATTTCACTGGACAAGTTCCTCTGTGGGAAACTGGAAAGGAGACTGTGTTGGAGCCCGGAAGCTATTCCTAGGCCACCTGCTGGATTTGTTTACCAGAGGAAAGCAGCAGTGGGCTGAAAAACTCAATGTGCTGTACTGGAACTATCTTGCCCCTGTGCACCTCGTTAGTCTGCAGAGTGCCACACACCTTTAATGCTATGTAATTAAATGAGAGTAATAGCTATTAACTATAATTATACATCACTATAACTGACGATCAGCATTCAGGACACACAAACTCTTTTCTTTGCTATTGGCTTTAGGTGTCCTGGTCTATTTTCAGAATCAAGACTCACCACCGCCTCTTCCCAGCAAGCGTTTTGATCGACGAGTGTGGGGTTGCCCCACAGCAAAACAGCTTTCGCAGCAAATATCTGACACGTTTACGTTTTCCTTTGGCAGCGGAGGACTTATTTTGAAAGTTGTATTTAGTCTCGGAGCTAACCTGAAGCACCAGAAGGTGCCTTGAGTTTGGAAGCTCAGAGAAAAAGCCACCTTCCCGTGTGCAGGAGCTGCCCAAACCTCAGCAAACCCATCGAATCAGCAAAATTGCTCTTGGAAAAAATCCCAGGCAGGGTTTTTCTCAGCCTCCTGCCCTAACAGCAGAAGGTGAATTTCTGCCTTTGGCCGCCGGAGGGCAGTCTCTCCTTAGGAGAAGCGGCGCTGCCTGGCAGCCTGGGAGCTGGCAGTGGATGCGGTGGCCTCGCAGCCACCACCATAACTCTCACTCTGTCACCTTCACAGGTACAGCACATATGCAAATGGTGTCAGCTCATCTGCTGCCTGGCAGACGGTGAGTTAAGATTGCTATTCATCGCCCAGCGAAGGCACCGTCTGCTTTCCCCCTCGCTGACCTTTCTGCTGAAACAGATGCAGTGGCTCCGTGAATTTGGATGTGGCTCTGCACATACTAAGGCGCCCTGGCAGCTCTCAGCAACCCCTTGTAATATGGCTTTATATTATTTTTTACCATTCTGTAGTAATTTTCCCACCTAAGTGTCCTTTAAAGCAATTGCCATCAGCACATTCTCTGCTCCTCCCAGCAGCACAGCAAGCCAGTGACAAAGAAAGGGCATTTAAAAAATAAATGCATCTCTGAATATCTTATTCTTTCAAATACAAACAATTAATTAGGAGCCCTTATTTACGGAGGCTAAAGATGCACTTGATTTGGATTTTTAACAGATGGTTAATAGATGTTAAAAACACACTTGCTGATTGTAAATGTCCACTTACTGAGAATCAGTAACCATGTAATAGGTATTTTATGTATTAACCACATAGATATTAAATTAAAATTTGATTTTAATAACATTTTAGTGTTTTACTAGCAATCAGCAACCATCCTATAGTGCTTATATATCTAGAAATCTCAATTTAGAGGGTAATCCAAAAGGCTTAATTAACACCATCACCGTATCTCCCTTCATATAATATAATTTATGATTATTGAGCCTAAAATGTCAGTCACAAAAGAAATGACCGAGCTATTGGTACAAAAATACATCACTCGTAAAAACAACAAACCATCAGGCATTTAAAAATTAATTATGCTGACATACCATAGCTGACCTGTCACAGTCAATAAGTATGAATTGCTTATTTACAGAGACAACATACAGACTTGATACAGTGATACAAGGGCTGGATCTTCCCAGAGCAGAAAGTATTCTCTTAATTTCAATAGACAACATAATCCTATCTGGCTGTGTCCAGCATGAAAATCAGAGATTTTCAAGCACCAGCTCACTGCAGAAAAGAAGCCTTTTGAGGAATTCTTGTTTTACTAACCATAATGCTGCCAGCTGTTTGTCTTCTGGTGTGGCATTGGGGCCTGAGTGGGTTTTTAGTCTTACTGCATACCTTAAACAAAAGGAAAAAAGCCAATGTGAGTTAACTGAGACAGCTTTATATTACTGATCAGAGAGCTAAGCTGCCCAATGTCATTTAATCTGCCCCCTTGTACATATTTGCTCAAGTTACCAGACATGCATGTGCTTTTTCTGCTCATGTTTCAGAGATATTTTGCCATTAGCAGTGCCTCCCTCTTCTCTTTAAACAGCAGTAACTCCCTTGAACATCCATCAGTGCAGAGTGGAGCCCAGCTGGTGAGGCGATGCTGTCCTACCAAAATAACCTCTGCTGCTGTGGAGACCCAGTTACGCAGAGTTCATGCAGAAAGGTTTTCACAGTGTTTGAATGCAGATAGCCTGCCTTGAAGCTGGTGCTGCCCTCACCCTGCCAGTTCTGAATGTGTCTACCAGATTTGCTCCTCCAAACAGCACAGCAGAGGGGAACATGTGGCTCAGAGCTATTTTTGCTCATATGACATTACATTCAAATTCTATAAATATTAAACATCCACAGAGGTAGCACTGCTGTTTCAAGAGAGTATGTGCTATGCAATCACAAATTAGTTTCTGGAAATCTCAGCTTCCAACTGAATACCTGAACAATGGACAAGGTTAGGACAACACACAGCACTTCTGGGCTCACTTCCAGCAAAATACCTGTCCCCCGCAATTAACTGCTTGTGTTTTTTCTTATCTTTACTTTCAATATCTTTGCAAAGAGTTGGTACGAACATCTTGTTTCAACAGGCATACCTAGCAAAGAACTCATTTTTCTGAGCTGCAGCAAGTGACATCAACAGCAAATCACACTACAACGCAACCACAGCTACACACATTATTGAAAGCTATGGATCTGCAAACAAAATTAGTTTCCAGAGTTAGGACCATATATTTACTATCATGACAAAAGACAGGGCAGGGAAAGAAAGAGCTTTCTGCCTTTTGAAAATAAAAAGAAGGAAAGACTTGCAGAGATGGCGTGTACTATTCTCTTACTGAAAAAAATATTTGATTTTGTTAAATAACCTTCCAGTCAGAAAGCTGGCCCAACAGTGCAGCTTTCTCCACTATTGTGGCTGGGTTTGTTCTCTTGTGGAGAGGGTCACTCAGCTGCTGGGATGATTTTGACCTTTGGTTTTTTTACTGACACTGTCAATAATGTTCTATTTAGTACCAGCTGTAATGCAGCTTCAAATTTTCTTCATAGGAACCGTTGGTGGGACTCAATTCTACTGTCCTGTTTGGAGAGTCATGAAGGTGACTAAGTGTAGGGGCAGCTTTAGTGTGAGCTGGACAGCTTTTGGGACTCCACTGCCTACAGTAGGAGCATATGCACCAAATGGACCTTGAGTGTCCAATTTCCTATCACTGTTCGGTTAATCTTTCAACTGCAGTCTTAAACACATTGCAACATTTTGCAAACTACCACTCCATGAGAATGTTTTGGTGCTATGTATTATTATTTTTCCCTTTTGAGTAGTAAAACTTGTATCATGAAGCTTTTGAGACAATTTGCAACCTAAGTAATATGAAAAGATTTGGCACTCATTTGGATGGTTTTTGTTTTGGTTTTCACTATACACACTTTCCTGATTTAATATCAATCACAGATAATATGTACACATTACATCCCACCTGGGAGGACCTCACTTCTCCCCTCTTCCTGTATCTAAGGAAGTATGTGATAATGTAGATGAGCATGTTTGCACAGAGTAACCTCCTCCCTTCCTACCTGATGAGTTCAACTGTTTCTGAATACATTGTATAAGGGGATTTAGATTCCATTGGGCCTTGTTCCATTGCATTTCCACACTCAATAAATGATAGTGCTGCTTCTGCATAATTCAGTGCCTTTCCAAACTTTTCCACCTAGAGGGAAAAAACAAGGACACAGAGAAATAGTGTAATCATCAAGGTATGGTTATATTTGATGGCATTTTTACAACATGAATTGTAAGCTTGACACAAGTTGGTGTATCTTCAGATTCACAAATTTTCCTATGAGAAACTTAAAATCCATCACACAGTATGCATCAGTGAAATTCATAAGATACAGAAAGTAGAACTAGAAAAGGTTACAAGATGTTATTATGCCCACACACTTGTGCCTAACAAAGGATCAACTCTGCCAAGGACATTCCTGACAGATGTTTGTCAAGGCTTTTCCAGTGCTGGTAATTCCAGCTTTCATTAGAAAGCATTTCACATATCTTGGAAAATGTAGTTTTTCATCATCAGTCAACAAAGAAAGGTGATTATCTTGAGCTAAAAGAATGAGAATTAACTACTTAAATACTACTAACTCTTATTCAAAGGCTTATCTCTATTCTCATGGTTTTTGTTATCCCTACCATTGTCAGCCCTGACTGACCTCTTTCAGGATTTTGCTTTCTAAATCCTCCTCCTCTTTCAGGGACTGCTTTGCTCCTGCAGCTTCTTATGCCATCCTCCTTCTTTATTTATGTCATCCTGCCCCATTTCTTTATTTTCGTTACTTCTTTAACTGTTTGTGTGTATTTGCATACTTGTATGGATGTCCATGCATATAAGTCCTCAATGATGGTGTGTATGTAAATGTGCACATAATGTTCATACATGTACACTTACATACCACTTAATCTGCTCTCAGAATTTCATTTTTTATGTGGAAAGAGATGAAACATACTAATATCTCTCTGTCCTGCCTTCTTTTCCCTTCAGTCAGAACTCCTGAGGTACATAAAGCCCATTAATGGACTGGATGCATTTGGTTGAAATCTGATGCACACAGTGAAAGGTTAATGGACCTTATTCTTTTCCAAGGGATAAAGATTTTAAATAGCAACTTCGGAATGGCACACTGGCTTCAATCTATTTTAGGTTCTTATATGACTCCCATTGCGATCATACTGGAGAACTTCACAAACTTTTTATTATATTTCTCTCCCTGATGCTCTTGTGCGGGTGGAAGTGCTATTATCCCAATTTCACAGACAGGGGACTAAGGAGCAGAGAGGTTTAGAGTAATTTTCAGGCTGCGCACTCTACGTGCCTGTGTTGGGTACTGCAGTGCCAAAGTAGGAAGTATCAGACCCAGCAAAGTGATTCAAAGTGCCTGGAGGCACATTGACAATATGGCATCTCCTCCAGGATCCCTACAGAGTCAAGGAGGGAAAGGAAGTACCTGCAAAGGGAGATTCACATGGGGAGTAAGGTGCTGGTCTGCTGTGTAGAGAAGCTGAGTGTGAAGGGTATTTCAATCACCTAATACTGACGGGAGACTATTTAGACTCTGCCTAAGAGACTTTCATGAAGGAAACTTGTGGCAGAGTAGAGAATAATGCTTGCACCTCCTGTTTCTGGGAGTCTACCATAAAAACATTTCTCTTCAGGCTAAGGATTTCCTTTGCATATTAAGTGATCTTTTCCGTTCTGTTTAAAGCAACACACTAAAATGCACCATTTATACTTCTCCACAATATTTTCTGATTTAAGACTCACTTTAGAGTAATATGGAACTGAATAAACCATTGAAATTTGCACTAATAAACTCAGGTAGAGTGTAAAACTTAGTGTCCTAAATTAAGGGCCTGCTTCTGCTGCCTTGGCCTTTTTACATTCTGTGCAGCTGAGGAAAAGAGGTGAAGAAGCAGAGGCTCTGAGCTAGTTCTTTCCTGCTGCTGTGACAACAAAGTGACTGTCTGTCAGCAAATCTACCCCCACCTGGAAGATGATAGCCATATCAGTGCAGGGTCCCACTCCATATATTGCGTCTGACATCCCAGAGGCTGAATGGTTTTAAGGCTTTGCCAATTTATTTGTAGCACTGGACGAATATAGCCTGGGAGAAAGCTGAGAGATGGCAAAGGGAGCTCTCCTGGAGCACTGTGTACTCTGTTGCATCCCTTTGTCATAGAATCACAGAATCACAGGTTTGGGTTGGAAAGGACCTTGAAGATCATGTAGTTCCAACCCCTCTGCCATGTGCAGGCACACCTTCCACTAGACCAGCTTGCTCAAAGCCCCATCCAACCTGGCCTTGAGCACTCCCAGGGATGGGGCAGCCACAATTTCTCTGGGCACCCTGTGCCAGGGTCTCACCACCCTCATAGTGAAGAATTTCTTCCTAATACCTGATCTAAATCTCTCCTCTTTCACTTTAAAGCCATTCCCCCTTGTCCTATCACACGCCCTTGGTAAAAAGTCCCTCTCCATTTGTTTCAAAAGAGAAGCATCTCTTTAGTGCTCCATATAATCTCAGATTTCCCTTTTTCCTACCAGCTACAATGTTAGACAGGTCAAAGCCAGGGCCAAGAATCTGTTGCAACAGTCCTTTGTGTGCAGTGTTCCTCTAGGGTTATACGGATTCCTTGTGTGCTTCTGATTATGTTGGGAAATGTCAATCGTGTAACCAGGATTCTATTGACACTGAAGTGCCAAAGCTCTTTAAAAGAAGTAAAAATACCTCAGCCACCAGACCAAATTTGGGGATACAATTATAGCACCTAGCCAGCTAGTTAAACTGGGGAAACAGGTATGTGGATACTTTACGCAGCCTCCATTGCTATAGTTACTAATTAAAGCAAAGGAATAAATGGGAAATATTATTTATCCAGGCCTTTATCTCAGTAAGTCATTGTTTATTGGGCTATGAACATTTGATTATATAAACATTTCTTAATTTAACAAGCCTAGCCATCCTTATAATAGATTTTATAATTACCCCAGCAATACTGCACTGATGAAGAAACTGCATTACAAAAATAATTTGGAGCAACATAACTGGAAAGAAAATGTTCTCACCATTGCATCTGCTTTATGCTTCTTCCGTTTAGCTTCCTGCATAAAGTAATCTGCATTGCGTGGCCTACCAGAGGAAAATAAGAAGACATTTTATTATTTTCTGAAGTGCAGAATATTTTAAAGTTATTTTCCCCTTATTTTAAACCTTATTTTCAAACTTTTTTTATGAAGAAAATACACTTATCATGTAACCATGCATCTTCTGTTTCCAAATTGCTGCCTGTGGAGACAATAGCATTTATGGCTGTTCTCATTCTTTAGAAATCAGTGATTCAACGCAAAAAAAAGCTAATAAAATGCATTTTTATGGATTATATAAACTGCTTCCCAAATTAGTGCAGTTTTGATCTGTAAAACGGATACAAGCATTAAGCGGAACAAGTAATTCCATCCCCTGGTGCTTCCTTACCTCTTTTTCCGCTCCTCTCTGTACACTGTTATTTGTCTTTGTTTCTCCCTCCTCTCAAAACAAGTGTGTGTTTAATCTTTCCACTCTGAAAACACACATTGAACCCTCTTGCCTTCACAGCTACCATCTTGCCCTCCTTCTCCCTCTTATCTGTAAGCATGCTGAGAGTGTTGTTTACTTTTGCTGCCTGAAGTTCATTTCCAGCTTGGTGCTGGGCCGCCTGCTGCAATTCCACTGGTGTTGCTCGTGCCAAGGTCTCCACTGATTTCTCCTCAAACAGATCTCCATCCCTTCCTTAACCTACCTACTGCCTAACTGACCTACTGATTCCAAGGTGCAAATTCAACTGCTGTCTCTGTGCTGAAATTCACAAGTCCCATTCTGATCCAGACCTATCCACTTCCATCCAAACTGAAAACACAAACGGATGTCTCCTTGGCAATGTCCAGTCACCGTCTCAGTGAGCTCCTCATGGCTGAAGCAAATTTCTTCATCTCCTCCGCAAGCTTTCCCTGTTGCACTTTTCCCAGTCACTGTGGAAAACAGCCATTTGCCATTTGTCAGGCCATAACCTTGCACCTTCAGCTGTTGCCTATTATAAAAGTCTTCACATTTCCTGACCCTACACATTCTTCCAGACCCATATATACAGAAGGTGGCAAGCTTCTTTCTCTACTCAGTTAAAACACAGAATCATGTGTCCTGTTTCTTCTCAGCTTATACTGTGCTTACTGTCATATCCTCATCTCTCTCAGACAAGGAAGTTTGGCCTTGCAAAAGTTTTCTTAGTATTGGTTAGTATCATTCCTTTGCCCTTATCTAATGAAAAAGAGAGATTCCTGAGTAGTCTGAGTATGAATTCTGATGCTTATACCATTCATGATTTTAAGTGCTTGCTGTGGTAAATTATGCGGTATTACTGCCACTCAGCAATTTGCTGTAGGTTAACCCTGGCTGTCAGCTCAACCCCACACAGATGCATGCTCACTTCCTTCCACTAGGATGGAGGAGAGAATCAGAAGAGTAAAAATCAGAAAAGTCACAGGACAAACTAATAAGTAAAGCAAAGTAGAACAAGGAATTCATTCACTGCTTCCCACAGGCAGGCAGGTGTTCAGCTATCTCCAGGACAGCAGGGCTCCATCACGCTTAACAATGACTTGGGAAGATAAATGCCATCACTCCAAACACCCCTCTTTTCTCCTTTCCCCAGCTTTTATATGCTGTTCATGATACCATATTTTATAGAATATCCCTTGGGTCAATTGGGGCCAGCTGTCCTAGCTCTGTTCCCTCCCAGCTTCTTGTGCACCTCCAGCCTACTTTGCTGATAGAATGGCATGAAGAGCAGAAAAGGCCTTGGCTGTGTGTAAGCGCTGCTCAGTAATAACTTAAAACATCCCTCTGTTATCAACACTAGTTTGGTCACAAGCCCAAAACACAGCACCATAAGAGCTGCTGTGAATATTTGGCAGTATGTTTACTTAGTCTGTTTCCTTCTACTTATGTGCACACAATTTCAAGCACATTTAACTGCATCACAGAAGGTTAGTCAACCTTATTTTGAAGAGATGGAAGGCTAAGTATCACTAGATGGAAATAAAATTCAAAGTCTGGCTAATTTTGAGTGACAGCTCCTTTACTCCAACTTTCTTTAAAATATTGTTCTCCCTCAGAGTGGATTTTCTCCCCAGTTTACCCAGTAGGTCAGAAAGGGGTCTGAAGACAGGTTTGTGTTCCTGTATCTCATAACCTACTGCAGCTGCAAATACTTCCTGTGCCCAGCAAGATGCTAATGTTATCTTAATAACACGAACCATCTGGATTTGGTCTTGGTCAATTATGAAATACTAGACATTGAAACAGTGTTAGCTTGGCATAGAAAAATGGCTTTGTTTTCAGAACTGCTGAAAGAACTCTTATGGAATTTTTAAGTCCTATCTGTCTCGTACAATGACATAGGCAAGATGGTTTACTATGAAGTGCCAAAAAGCAAAACAAAGCAGAGGAAATAAACAAAACAGTGGTCTTCTCTCTCTCTGAAATGATCTAAGTGATGAACCTTTACATGATCCTTTCAAACTCAGGTCATTAAAATCTGTCCTTTGCAACATTCCCTCCCATATATCACCCAGCACTGTACATCTAATTTCCTTGTTCGAAGCATGGTATGAGGCTGTAAAAACAAAGTGAGATAACACAATGTAATTATGGTCTACTTATTTATGAGTTAATTGTAAAATTGTTTTCAACTTGTAACAAGATTTATTCTCCCAAGTTATGATTAGCAATGAGGGTATTAGCAATAGGCATGCACATTACTGAGCCAAGAAGCCTGCTTTGAGGGCCCTGCCATTCAGTGGTTAATCATAATGCAGTGTGCAAAACCTAAAGTCATTAGTTTGTACTAAGTCCAGTTGATTTTTTTGGGAAGCCAAATATAAAAAAAGAAACTATTTAAAGGTCATATAAAGCAAAGCGTATGTATTCTCAATGTGAATGTTTAAGTATTTCCATAGGAAAAATACCAGATTGATTTACAAGTCAGGGGATGCCTAACAGAAATCAAGATTCATTGGGTAAAAATGGATAGGGTATGTTTTCTTCTAGTTTCTTAAACAGAGCTTGTTCAATGGTGCTAATAAGCATACCAAATCAAATTCTGATCTGTTTATGCCATCTGTGAAATACTAGTCTTCAATTTATCACTACATGCTAATAAATTTCCTATTCAGATTTCTAATGTGCATGTTGGGTGAAAATGGAAAGCTGAAATGTCCTATAGATTTAATGCATGTTATATACTTTGCATATATTTCTTACATTGTTTTAGTAAGAAAATAAGGATGTGCTTGGATTTGATTGTTTTCTGATTTTTTAATAAGGAAGAAAGGTTTCAAATTCAGTTTTGTTTAGGTTTCCACTGCACTTGCACATGATTTGTCTCCTTAAATCCAGTATACTAATTTAAATTACGCCACGAAGTGAAAAAACCCAGTTTCCTTGAAGATAGCAGGTTACCTCAGCTCATGGGCACAGGGAGACACATGAGAAGGCTGATGCACAAATTAATTACTCAGGATAGCTCTTTTGCTTACTGCACATTTTCTCTCTGTGAAGATCACAAAAGATTGTTAATTATAATTTGATTTTACATACCCTTAAATTGTAGTGACTAAGAACCCATATCTTACAAATGTGAAGGTTTGTCCAGATTTCCTCTGCAACCTGGCCTTTTCAGTTACACTGGTGATCATCTCAGACTGAAGTGTTTGCAGGTAATGTCATTGGACGCTAATTTCAGATATTAGATGTTATCGGTGAGAGGCATCTTGGGAAGAAGCAAATCTGTTTTCTCACTGACAAGATACAGAAAGATCTGTGGCTAAACCCCTTTTCAGGTCTTTGGTCTAAAGTTTGGAAATGGTTTGCAGATCACAGCCTCACTACAGCCTGAGAAGCAAGAGAATAAAGCAAAATTCTACAGGATTAAAATGTTACCAGACTCCTGGTTAAACCGGAGTGTATGTGAGTAGCAGAAGAAGCACTGGAGTCTCTTTATTAGGCTTACTGGTCATGAATGCAAACCAAAGTCCTGTGGAAAGTTATTCAGTGACTTCTGGTTTTCAGACAGTTGAGTCAGATTTTCCCCTTCAGTTATTTACAGCTGTATCTATCCATTGGTGTCAGCACTCTCACTCCAGATTTACAAACAGAATTCAGGCCTCCTTAAACAAAAAAACCCTAAAAAGAATTCTGTCTTCAAATTAACAGGTACAAACAAGTGTTTTATCTCTACTAATAATCAAGACAGCACAAGAAAGTCTTTTGCTTCTGAATATCTGATTGTTGGTACTTTTAGAAATATAGTCCTCTTCAACAAAGCCATAAAGGAGTTCTAATACACTGCTCTAATGCATCTCATATATCTCTCTGAAAGGCAAGAGAAAGAGCGCAAAGCTTCAGTGCCAAATAAGTCAGGTCGCTGGTGAATTCTCCCTGGGATCAAGTGTCATTATGTGAAACTGGCTGCTCTTGAAGAGAATTCACCCTACTATGTTGATCGGGGAAAGCAATCAAGTACTGCTGGAACCATTTCAATGCATTCTCAGTCAACACTAGCCAGTTACCTAGGCACTGCAACAGAATCCAGCCTTTTACAGGATAACCCCCCCCGTGGCTAGATCTGATAGTACAAACAAGGCCAGGCTTCCTTTTCAGCAGTGGCATTCAAACCGTTTATGACTTTGACAAGGGCAGCCTCAGTAGCATGGCTGTGCCTGAATCCAGGATGAAATTTATCAAACAATCTGTTGCTGTCCAGAATTCCTCTCACTAGCCCTGCCATCACTTTCTTTGGGAGCTTGTAGAAAACCAGCAGGAAAGACAGCATTGCCATTGCTTGTTATGTTGTGCAGGATCCCAGCATGAGGTGAGATAGCTGTGGGCATCCTAATTACTCCCCTTCCAGAAGCAGCCTTTCAGAATTTCCAGGCTGTTGAGCTCCTTAGAGTGGTGTTACCATTTACCCAGGTGAAATGCTTGCATGTGTTTCTCTCATCCTATTTAGCTCTATGCCATTACAGTATATCTCTGCCACCTTTGTCTTTTGTTGCCTTCTCTGAATTTAATTTACTCCAGTTTAGCAGATAATTGCAAAAATGTAAACTCATGCAGTAAAAAAAGGGGAAAAGAATCAAAGTGAATCAATAAAAGCCTTACTTCATACAGTAATTTATCAGCATCTACTGCAACATAATCTTCTTGGAACTCAGAGCAACTGCTAGTATTTACAGAGTATGGTGTAGCTTAGATTCCAATATACAATTTTAATTATAAGTGCATTCAAAACCACATTTTTCATCTAATTTTTATATTTTATATGAACTAAATACTAAACTACAGCATTTTCTGCTTCATTTACATAATCTACCACTTATACATTATTTCTTACTGTGGTATGGTGCTTTATGAGGATACATTAAAAAAAACTAATAAAAGTTCAATTAAACATCATAAATGTAGCCAAGTGCATATTTTAATACCCTTCAGAGATAATGATGCTGAAGTGTTATAAAAAACCAAACTAGTACTTCCTCAGTGTACAACAACTGCATGTAATAAAAGCAGCTTAAATCATAATTCTAAATATAGGACCAGCTTCACAACTTTAGTAATCTAGACCCTAAAAAGTGGGTGTTCTGGAAAGGAATAGAACAGCAAAATGAGCAACTTCAAAATCTGATCAGAGCTACGGGGAAATCGGAAGAAACTGTCATAGCCACAGTTAACCCATATTTCGTTTTGAAGCTGTGCCAGTAGGGCCTGTAAGAAAATCCTGTAAGAGCAAGAAAACCATGTAAAGTAAAAGGCAGGTGTATAGAGCCCTGTCTATTTGCTCTTTCATAATAGAACAAGTGTCAGGAGCAAGTCTGACATGTTGGGTTACAGATAAGGGTGGTCATCTTGGGGGTAAAGAATAGAGCTGAGCAGGTTTTGCTATACAAAATAGTGTTCCGCCTTCTGTACAAGGTGGGTACACAGTTATGGGACTCTTATGCTCACTATGGGAGACCAAACAGGTCTGGGAAGTTCCGCAGAGGAGCATACAAGTGGAGAGGGCAGAGAGAACATTTGTGACCCATTTAAATGATAGTGCTATAGGCATTTCAGAAAGACAGGAACAATGGATTTCATTGGAGTCTGCCCAAATGCAAGAAAAATTTGCTCAATCACACAACTACTCAACTACTATCTTGCAGGGCTTAGTATAACAAGGTCAATAGCTTAGAATAGATGAATAGATGGATAGTACAGATACCTAGACAGGTAGTTACTGTTGCAAAAAATAGCAGAAAAATTAAAGCCTGCCACCTAATTTAAATGAAATGGAGAAGGATAAAATAAGGGGGATTCCTAGTGCTGGCAAAAATGCAAAATCCTGCAGACTAACCATGTCAATGCAGTGAAAATACAAGAGACCATGAGAAAGAGTCAAAGTCTACTACAATTCCTGGGCATGGCCCAGATTCATTATTTAAACATAACCATGTGAAATCAATATCTAGGCTAAAACGTGGAAGGGTTAGGGTTAGGGTTAGGGTTACAAGCAAAGAGAGAGGAATGAAAGAAGTATTAACAATAGGGTCTTTAGCTTCTGTATTTAAAGGTGAGGGAGAAAACATTGCATCCTAGTAGATAAATTAGTTGTGTCTCTTTCAATGCACGTTAAAGAGTTATTCTGAAATCAACTAATTTCAGTTGAAGGTTGGGTGAAAGTCTCCACAATCAGACCTAGGGAGAGATGTCAGGACCACAGCAGCCCAAATTTATATTGTTTTAAAATACCATGGAACTACGCCTTGAATTCTCAAGAGGCAGCTGAAAACAAATGGTAGAAAGATGTTTCTGGGAGAGGGACTACATGGCAGCCAGCTCTGATGTTTCCAGCTCTTCCAGTGAGGAGCCAAGGTGTGGGTGAAACTGTTGAGTGAGAGTACATGTGAAACCTAAGTCAATGAATGGGTGATCCTGAAACACAGACTCTATCCAGGGCTCCTGTCCTTCAATGCCTGTATAAGAAACTTTAGTAATCATAGGATTTGAAAGAAATCACAATCAGGCACTAGAAGATGAGGAAAGCATCTGATAAGGGTTTTGGAAATTCATATTCCTCATGTGTGTTAAGTCATCATGGCCCTACATTTGCTAGTGTGATTCATTATCACTGAAGATGAAAATATTCTTTATATGTTGAAGGAATGGTTAATCAAAGTTCCAGGTTTCCTTGGGGGATCACAGTCTTTGCCCCTAAGGCCATTACAGTGAGCCTTCTAGTCCAAAAGAGACAATTCTGGGTAATTTTACTGTGGAAAATGGACTTGAAGGACATTCTTCAAATGTGAAAGTATCTTCCACTGCCACAAGGACAGCACAGCTGATTTAGGAATTAAGCTGCAGTCATTAGAATATCTCTTACGTACCATAGCTGTGAATCCTAGCATCAAGGGTGATGAAAACCCACACTGCTCTGTGATCCAGAACAAGAAGACAAACCCTGAATTACACTGGAATGGACTTCCAGCTCTTTGAGGAGAAACCAATGTTTGACACCAAAACTGAGGAAAACAAGCTCTGTCAAGAGCCAGAGGTATGGTAGAATGGTAAACACCATGGGGGTTTTGATGAGACTTCCTCATATTCAGGATGAGACCTAGACTAGTCAAAGAGCTGCAGTGTTTGGAGGATAGTCATCACGTGCTGTAGGAATCTGCTCATTGCTCACCAGTTGCACAGGTGAGGAAAGACTGGGAGAGACTGTCCTCTCTGCTGTTGGGCCCTGGAGGAGAGTTTGCTGAGCCTGATTATAAGACCCTTGTCCTGCTCACTGTTCTGATTCATTGTGGACTAAAGATATTTTCCAGCCAAGCTGTATAGTAAGGAAAAGGCAGATCAAAATCAATTGATGCAAACAAATCCTCTTTTCTGAGTGGCAAAATTATGAGGCTATTTCAGATCTGAGTCTGTCAATAAAACCATTACTTGGCTGTCTGTGCAAGTGAAATAAGCAGGGCAAGGATACCAGCTCTGTAGTTTGATCATCAGTGCTGTTTAACTGCAAATCTCCCTGGCATAGCTTTGAGCTCGATCCCAGACGATGACTGGGTACAGCTGGGGGACAGTACATGCCAGGGACTATTCTTAGGAGGCAGACAGTATTCTTTGTTGTGGGGAATGAAAACAGCTTCATCCTATAATATAAGCAGTCCCTGACCACTTACCCATAGGAAGAGAGAAGAGGCATGAATGTAGCTTATATGTTGAAATGAGGTCCACAGTTCTGACCGCAGGGACTAGTGGTTATAAATACTTTGCCCCGTGAGAATCTCCTGCTACATCTGATTAAGCACATGTGTCCCACCATACCAAGCTCTCATAAAATGTCCCTAAAAAGAAAGGGTCTCGCAGAGTACAGGCAGCTTAATTATCTAATCATGGGAGGCTCATAGTCTAATGTTATTTTCTTATGGGCAGTGTACACATGAAAAAATTTAGTGCCACAAGTAAGAAGGGAAGGAGAGGAAGAATGGGACGATCAGATGAAGTCTTGAAACCCCCCAACACCAATAAACTGGGAGCAGTCCAAACTAAGCACATGAATTTGTGAGAAACTTAGTGTAGTAGTTGTTGGTCTACCTGATCAGTGACTTTTTAGATTGCTGATCAGAAGAAAGAGGAGCCAAACTCTTTTCCTTATCTCTGCTCCTGAGGATGTGCTCAGCACTAGAAAAGCCTCTCTAAATATTTCAGAAGACTAGGAAACCTTGAGGCATTTTGACCAATGCAAAGTGAGATGACTTCCAGATGTTGTATGGGAGGCGCAACCCAAGAGCACTTTTCCTTTCCACTCTGAGACAGAAGAATGAGGAAGAGAAGACTGAAAATGAGAGTCTTTGGGCTCAAGCCGAATAAAAGAGATATGCTAAGAAATTATCTTTATGAGCTCTATGCATAACACATTTACAGGTTGAATATTTTCTAGGTATGTGGTTTCCTGGTTGACAAACCAACCAGAAATTCTAGCTCACATCAAGATATTTCCTGTGGACAATATAATGGTGGACAATGTAATGGTGTAACCAATGGTGGGCGTTTGTAGCCTCTAAATCTGTAAGAATGAAAAAAAATCAACAAAATATGGATTAAAAAAAAAAAAAAGCTGAAAAAGATGCATAACCTTGATTGTGTAAGGCCAGAAAAAAAGGAAATACATTTAAATGAAGAAGAACCGTACCCCAAGTATGAAACACAGTGCAAGTGAGAAAATAATCTGAGGAACATGTTCTGATATAGCCATAAGGAAAACTGGGAAGCTGGGTACACTCTGCTCTTCCTTTATACCACACATGCAGTATTTTGAAGAGGGTGTGGGACTGTGCCCTTGGGCACTCACAGCATGTCTGTGCTTATCACTTCAAAGACTTTGCTCCTAAATACAGTTATTGGGAATTCTGTCATTCAGTGAAACTACATCAAGACTGAATTTGGCTTGAAGCATTATTATGTAGCCTTGAAAATGTTCTCCTGATGGAGTCAGAAATGGCCTAAAATCCAGGAATTCTTGTTATGAATTAATACTGGTAGCAGCATTGATGTCACTTATACATGTGGCATGATGGGTACCTCAAAGTATATTTAGAGCAGGCAGTAAACAACGGCAAACAATGGGAAGTAGAATTTTGCCTGCCTTTTGAATCTATAGTTACTTGTATATTGTGATGTACGTGTATACAGCACTCCGCCAATCAAGATATACTTTTATTGACCTACTTGTGTTCCAGTTTATTGCTACTGACATCTGTTGTCAATGACCTGGAGAAAATAAATTGGGAATAAAGCAAGAAGACATTGATTTGTCAAAAAATAGTTATAGTTTTAAATCAAATATAAGGGATTTAGTGTCTTAGAAACTTTACAGTCTGATTAAAATGAAGAGTCTAAAGCTGTGTCTGCATTACAGTAATTCTTGGATTATAAAATTAAACACTTCATAGGCATCATTTTGGACAAATGCTGCCATCAGGATTACTATATCATTTTAGACCTACTGTATCACATTTCTTCAAATCCTCGTCTGTGGTACTACATGAATTTGAAAGACACTGGCTGCCATGTTTAATTTGATCCTTCTAACATGTGAGTCAAATTTGTTGACATTTAACATTTGTAGCCAGTCTAATCTGCTACATTTCAGTGACTTCTCTGCACAGTAATTTCAGAATCAAGGTCTAGAATAGCTGGTATTCTGGTGGTGTTTCCTAGATACAGATTGTGGATGACTATTGTAGTACATGAAAATCTCTCTCCTCTAGTTAGCACAATAAGCATTTAACAATTTCTGGGTTTTTTTTAAGGGCAAATTAAGACATATTTGGTTCTGTGTTTTACCTTATTTGGCTTTTTAGATTGCTTTTTTTAATGAGCCACAAGTTGCTTGGGGACATTCTACGTGAAAGGCACTATACATGAACAGTTTAATTGTATCTCTCTCTGAAAAGGTGAAATAGTTTTCTTGAAGATGCCTGCCAGAGAAATCACATGCATCACTAATGGAGAAAGCAAGTGATAAAAGACTCTTAGATGATGGAGATGGTGAAAAATGTAGCTTTCCTATGACAGTATTCTAGGGGAAGAAATGAAACAAACCAGTCCCCATTTTTGTCAGCATCTTGAAAGAAAATCAGATGAAAAGACAATAGTTTTGTTGTAGCTGTTTCTGACTGGGATTCTTTTCTATCAAACAGATGAGCATATCCTGCAATTTTCACTTTTATCCAGCACACTGATACCTTTCTGGTTTGTATGTATATGTTTAAACTGCAGAAAAATTGAACAGTTGCAAGTAAATTGCAGATGATAAAGTACTTTAAGAGATAGGAAGAGTTAGGTAGCACTTCTAAACAGTTTCAAATTTCCCCAGTGGAGAGTGTTGAATACATGTACTGGAAGAGTTTAAAACATGGAGGGAGATGGATAAAGAGGGAAAATAAGAATGAATACATGGGAGAGAGTTTTCTCGAAAAGGGGCAGAAAAATATATTAAACTTATATCTCCTTATGACTGCCATGAATACACACAGAAATTAATCTCACCAACCTTTTTTTTTGACATACAAACCAGTTACATCATTTTGAAGTTTATGGGAATTATTTTATACCTTATATTAGGTAACTTGGATTCTCTATATGAGAACTTGGAATTCTCTATATGAGAGGCTGCTGTCCCTCAAGTTATCCCTGAGACCAGGTAGGTGTTGTTGTTGTTGTTATTATTATTATTGTTAAATCCCAGAGATGGTAGAAAGCAGTTGCTGGGGAAACAACGCTGTTATCTTGGGTTTTCCTTTGGTATAAAACAGTTAGACATGTTGTGGGTGAAAGTCTGGGAGTGTGAAAGGTATGTCAAGGTCACACAGCTTATGGAGCTCCAGGTAGTCTGAACCACAGCTTAAACAGAACCTCTTCTACACTAGGCAGAAAAAAAATCAGTATTTTCAGGCGAGAACATTACCAGACAAAAAGAATCTAGGATTTCAAATTTCAGTTTCACCTTTATACCTCATCTAAATAGTACCACATCCTAAATGCCCCTGGGAAACAAACCAGCAATTTTAATTTACCAAAAAGAAAAGAAAGACAATTACAAGCTTAAATTATTTTCAGAGGAGGAGAGCAGGTGATTTTTGAAGGATGTGGTGGAGGTGGGCCAGGTATCTCTCCAGGTACTCTTACTAATAACTGCTATTTCCTACTCTGCCTGCCTTTGTGCTACCTTTATCTGAGCAGCAGTCAAGGCTCAGGGATGCAAGGCTCCCATATGTCCTCTCCCCTTGCTCCAAATGGTGCACATGGGTGCCTCTCTCATCCCACCTTCCTACGGTTCTGCATATATTAACAGTCTGATGTGTGCATAGTTAATGCCAGAGCCTTGAGGGTACTAATAAAGCCTTAATGGCCCTGACCCACCTTATGTGGGGCCTCTCCCCTTTGCCCATGTGCTAAAGAAATCCATTTAAGCTCAGGTCTGTGCCTTCACTCCCTGTCCAGCTCATTGTAAAATGTGTGTCTGTCTTCAGCCCTTTCACAGCCACGCTCGTGCCTGGCCATAGCCCTCATTGATCTGGACCCTGAGCACTGTCTACCTGGACAGACCTCAAATCTGCCTTGTCACTATGCATGTCTGGCAGTCACTAAGCTGTGCCTGACCCTCACAGGACCTCATCCTGACCTGACACCTCACCTGACCTTGGGTCTGCCTCATCACCATGGACTTGCATAAGGATCTAGGTGCTTGGTTGAAGCTGATTCCACTGTTGGGCCTGTCCTGCTCATCTTGCTTGAGTGTTGTGGAACTGCACTCCTGGCTGGCACAGTCTCTGCCCTGCCAGCAGTGTTCTGCTCCTTGGCTCCTGGGTCCCTGCCCTTTAGGGAGCAGCCAGTCCTCACTGCTCCCTGATGACTAAAAGCTTAATTTATGATGAAAAATGAGTTTACATAGAATGTCTCGTTCATTTCTCAGGGTACAGTATTACTATAGTACTCTGACCACATCTCAGTTCCTGCTGGGCAAAATCTATTTTTCTCTCTTTAGATGCAGAAACTGACATCGTTTCCTTTTTTTAAAGTCATCTGTACTTACATATCATCAAAGGTAAGCTTTGTCCTTCTGCAGTCCCTGGGTGTGCTGGACAGAGGTGACCAAGGCTCTGTTTGAGACTGTGGCTTATTGCAGAGAAGAGCATTTTCTGAATTGATGTGAACTGCTTTCTAGACAACAAACAGCAGAGAAGACATTGAGGAACTGGCTACTAACTTCAAAAAAAGCAACTAATAAACAACAGATTGTCTTTGCATTGTGTTGTAAATTGGCAGTTAGTTTTCCTACTATTTTAGCAGGGGGTATGTACAACATCAATCTTGTAACTGATCGTCGCAAATTCACAGATATTGGTCAGAGCACTTTGTAAAGGGCTTCAGTTTCAATGTGATATACAGAAGGAATAGAGCAGAAATATTTGTAACTATCAAAACACTCTGAAAGCAGAAATCATTAAAGAGTAGCTCTGTTGTGACCATTTAGAAGACCAAATTGTATCTCCAGTCCTCAGTTTCCAAACTAGCATTGTACCCTTCCCTGGGAGAGCAAGGCTCACTTGTTTGACTTGTTCCATGCTGCACTCTTGATGTGTCCATGCTGTATGAATTTGTAGCCCATGGTCCCAATTTCTTTCTGTTTTGGATCCCTGATCAACTTGAAAGACTACTACCCTGTGCCCAGCAGAATCAAATCTTCTGGTAGAGTCTCACACATTCCCTCAGCTGCAGCCCTGTTTTTCATGTAAACTCATGAGCCCTTTGTCCTACTAAATGACCTGATATGTGGGCTACTAGACACTGATACAGTGCAGACCATGTGACAGATGGAGATGCAATAGGGAAATAGACAAAAAGGCCACTCCCTGGCTTGCGATCTCTGACAGAAGAGATCACTGGACCATCAGCTAGATGTCAGATGGGAAGATGGGATAAAACAAACCTGACTTTAACATTTATAGTTCATGAGCTCTCATCTCCTATATGGTACATCCAGATCAGTTCAGCAGGTTAAAGTTTTCAGATGAATAACCAGATACATAAGAATTCTATTGCAAAGGTTGTTAAAATGTTGACCAAATGGTGCATTGCTAGGGTATGCAGAAAATCTCAGTGAAATACACTTGCTAAGGGTCAGGATCATAAAGCAATCGCCTTTTACTTTTGATTTCCAGCATATTTGCCTGTGAAGGAATTTAAATTGTTTTCAAGATACCCAATGAAGGCTCGTATCATTATAATTCTGAATGGGTTATAAACCTCTACACTGATGGTTTAGAAGTTAAATGTTTAAAAACTTACATTTAATCCATAAAAAAATATAGCATCGACTATGACGTGTTAAAATGCTTTTTATTGGAATCTTTTAACGTAGTTAATTTTAATTCCATTTACCAGAAGTACAAAAGATATTCTTGAAACACACATTTTATGATAGCTAGTTTTTTAACAAGTCTCCAAAATGAAGACTACAATTACTACTTCCCCCTCCACTTTCAAAAAATAAATATATTTAAGTACATATAAAATATACCGTGGCCCAGTTATTCCCACAGCAAAAGTGGCTTGGAAGAGACTGCTCCCACAACTCAGGAAGTTTGATTTCCTGAAAGTTGCTTAGGTGCTAACATTTAGGCTTTTGAAGCCTCTTATGCATCAATGAGCAAATACAATAAATAGATACAGGATAAGATCTATAAATGGGTTTTGTAGCAAGGACAGTATTGTGGGCCTTTCTAAGAAGCAGCAGACTGCCCTAATGGCTTGACTAGATG
This sequence comes from Agapornis roseicollis, assembly GCA_002631895.1. Lineage (NCBI taxonomy): Eukaryota > Metazoa > Chordata > Aves > Psittaciformes > Psittacidae > Agapornis > Agapornis roseicollis. The sequence goes on from NDXB01003099.1 coordinate 48,979, forward strand.
CTCCACCAGTGGACATCAGTATGATGGTACCCAAATTGCTTCTTCTAGGTATTTCACACACAGCAGAATAGCTTCAAGGGAGAATATGACAATATTCTGCCCTTAACATTCTACTGGCAGTATTGCATAGGCTGGAGGGTAGGGTATGATTTTGAGAGATGAGAGAAAGACATGAATTCTCTCAATCAGAAGAGCTAACAGGCTCTTTACTCCAGCATCCTAATTACAGAACCCATATATAAATGGGGGCAGCATCTATCCCTTTCTCTCTGTTCTCTGAAGGCAGTAGCTACCAAGCAGTGTAGTAACATCATCTTACCTGGAAAAGCTCTCTGGACACATTTAGCGTAAGCAGGACTCTCTGATAAGAATCTGAATACTTGGGCTCTGATAAAGCTGAGTGGTGAGGGTGGTGCTAAGATGTTCACCAGGGCCAAGTGTAAGTAGAAGTATCTGAAAAAGCTGGTTGTAAGATGTAGTAACTTGTCTGCAGGCACACTCATGTTTAGGAGTGGCTGAGTAGAGGCCTTATACAGTAGAGGCCTTGTGAACCACGCTTTTGGACATGGAGGGCTTGCATCTTGCCCAAGCAATACTCTGGAGACCTAAAGGCATTTGTTGTGGACCATTAGCTTTTACCTTTTGTTTATGTAGCCTCTGTTGTTTGCCTGCTTTACAGCCTGCCCTCTTTCTTTTCTCCCGTGCCTTACTAAACTTGAAACCAGGAAAACTGAACTTATAATACAATAGTCATTATTCCTTTTTTTTTTTTTTTTTTTTTATT
>NDXB01003099.1:49897-78448 GCA_002631895.1 Agapornis roseicollis
TTTTTTTTAATAACATTCTGCAAAACTATCACAGACTGCAATACAAAGTGAAAAATATACAGCTAGGCTTTATATTGAGAACAACTGCATAAACTTACATTGAAGTCTCCAGGATGTGGCTGTGACTGGATTTCACTCTTATTTTTTTTGCTGGAGGAGATGGAAGGTAATAGACTGCTGCCATTAGGTCTGCTGGAGGAAGTTAAATCATCGTTGGAGTATTTGTGTTTTGATGCATCAGAGAGGGGAGAGACGGGTGACCGAAGCATTTTCTCATTTTTATTTATTGGTATTGCCAAGCTAGAAATGGAAATTATAGTAATGGAGTGTCACAAAGCTGGCTTTGAGAAAGGTAAATGTTTTATGTATTACCAAAACTTTGAATTTAAAACCTGCTAGCAGGATAAAGTCTATTGGTATCTGGAAACAAGCTTATAGTACTGGGACCAAGAGTTCATTTGCAAATTTGTATCATGTTTCTCGTCTTTCCCTTCAAGGGAAATTGTAATTCTGGAGTTAATATAAAGTCAGTATCAGAGTGCTTGGAAAAAAAAAAACCAACCCAGAGATAAATGGCCACTTGCTCACCATTTCTTAAGGGATAGCTGGAGACAAAGATTAGGTTCTGATGTGTAAGCTCAGGTTATGGACTCCTATTTCACCATTACAGGTGACAATTTATAAGCCATGGCAATAAAACCATATGTGAACTAAAACAGGAGATGTGTTTAAAGATGACTGGCTTGTCTTTGTGTTCAATGTCCAGCCTTTGGTAGCACTGTTTATACTAATCTAATACAGATTTTGAAGACAAAGAAAGATAGGCTGGTAGTGCAGACAAAAGGAAACATATGCAAACAGTAGACAGTGAAATGTGAGCTGCTCTGTCTTCTAAAGTAGAAAGCTGTAACACAGTATTTTCGGCTTTCATTTATTTGGGGGAAGCGTTGGATGAGAAGTCAGAAAGACTGTAAAAATATGCCAGAAATAAACTTCAGATGCACTAATATGAAGAAAATATTTAGCTGAAAATGTTAAAGCAACACACAGACATAAAAGTTTTTCTTTAAGGGGACAGTTTGCATTAAGACTAAGCTTGTGATTAAGGTCAGACAGACAGACTATTTTAACACAAACCCTTTCCTTGTCGCATTCCCCTTTATTCAGCCTATTACATTTTATGGACAATTCTCACTTCTTTACAGTTACTGTATCAGACAATATAGGCTTAATAGAATCACAAAAAAAGAATATGGTACAAACTATACTTCATTTCTGCGCATAATTTCAGGGAACAGAGTTAATTAAATGTGCTCTTATCACACATTTGTCCATTTATCTGGCAAGTCTTTAAAACTAGCTGTGAAAAAGGCTATGAATCGTGATTCAGAACCTTTCCTGTTTCCTACAGTGTAGTACCTTGAAAACAACATGAACTGTTTGGCTTTTAATGACCAATGCTGTTTACGAAAGCAAGAATCAGGGTGTGTTAAGATGGACAACTGTGCCCTTCTTCTCCCCCTAAGAAAAATAAGATCTTTAGCACTGTTTTGAATGTGCAGGCTGATGCTGTCATTTCTTTTCCTTTTTTCAAACAGAAACCTACACCTTGGCTAGCTATGTTTATACATCACTGTCAAAATGCAGGCCTAAAGCATCCAAGAGAAGCCATAGCTCTTTGGAAGTGTACCCAGCCTCAAAAACTTAGCCCAGAGCTTGTGAGCAGTAGCTGCAATTTCTACTTGTGCTGAAGACCTACATGGCCTTCAGCACATTGTGTAGGCCCACCTAAATGTATTCTGGGCAGTCATATGGTAGCAAAACAATTATCCAGTACTCAGAAGCCACGCAGAACACCCTGCAGATGGGCTGTTATCTGCTTGGAATGGGCAGATAGTGGCATCCAATACAGATATGAGATATTTGGGGTATCTCTGCCTGACATTGTGGTCTTCATTGTCAAACAGGACCCTGCATAGTCTGCCCCTCAGATTGTAATTCCATAAGAAAATGCTTGTGTCTGAAGGCGGTTTTGCTCCTCTCTTTGCTACCAGCCCTCGGCTGTGCTGACAAAACTGTGTGGCTCTGCTGTAACCCAGCGTTAAAAAAAAAAAGGAATTCTGTTTTCAAACAAGTGAATTTTTGAGAGTGAATTTACAGGAGCCCCTCCACCAGCTATGGTGGCATAACTGGTCCTGATATCTACACCGCTGGTTTAGCTACAGCCTCATTAGCTCAGCCTCAGCTGTGGGAATATTAGCATTTGGTATCATGTCCTACAGTAGCATAAACCACAGAAACATCTTGGAATCAGGACAGATTAGGGAAGAATTAGGAGGCAAATACACATTTAAGACCTTCCTCTTTGTTTCTTTAATGTGCAGTTGCTACCAGGACTACTGAAAATAATGTCAAGTAAAACACAAATTATTGTCCTGCTTCCAGGAAGCACAGAATTAACCCTGTGACATAGCAAGCTATAACAGCCATGGTATTCTCTGAAAATGAATGCGATGTAAAACATATGACACTGCGGTAACGGGAATGGTATGCCTGCATGCAATCACCCACAATAAAGCAAACTGTTCTGTGTATTGTTTTCACTTTATGAAACATATGTGACATGTCAGGACAAAGAAATGGAATGCATATTTTTAAATAAGCGCTATATATATCTTAGTGTTCTCCATGATTTCTTCCAGAATTAATGACAGGACTTGCTCAAACCCATCAGTGAGGTGTACAACAGAAAAGCCCACTACAGTAAATACAAATGTTGAAGTTTAGCAGTTTCACCCCAAGAAATACCATGATACTACCAGAAAATTATTATTATTTTTTTTTTTTAATACTGATGACTAGCATGTACTAGGTAGCATGCAGCTGAACTCTGAAAAGGTGCATGTCTAAGCCTGACTGCTGGAAGCCTCCAGAGAAACACGGTATGGTTGGTCTGACATTGATAGGGGTCTGAGTGCGTAAACCATGCCACCAGATGCTAAATATTCATTATTTGTTTCATGCCTTGCATTCTTTAAAAATCTCGTTATTTTTAAAGTCTGAGTTCCTTGTCCAAAAATACTTATTAATTACACTGAATAGATTACTTGTAATCTCAAAAATATTGTATCTCAAATATATTCTGGAATTGAGTATTGCAGTCATGCAATTATGAACATTTTTCTCAATCTTCTCCATGCAGTTTATAGATAATTGTGTTTATACAGCCAAACTTTAAGTTTGAAGCTCACAATGCTGTAAGGAAAGAAAAGGCTATACATGGTATGTGACTTGGTACCTACAACACAGTGTTTGTGAGTACATCTAGGACAGTTGCACTGCTATAGTTATAATTACTCATTCAGTGAACCTCACACTTGAACTCACAACTTCTCTGTGCAATAGGACAAAATGCAAGTATATAAATGTGTCAGGAGCTGCTAACTTGTTCATTAAGCCAGAAGAAATGAGAATGTAGTGGGTAATTTTTCAACATAAAATGCGATAATTAAAAAATAAATCCTATTAAACAAAAAAATAACACACAGCATTAAACTGCAACTAGTTGTATGACTTAGTGGTAAATAAGGAGGAAAATGCTTACCTATTTTCATTCATATTGCAGTGATTTGCTGTTGCAATGCTGTGGGCAGAAGCAGCTAATCGTGAAGAACTCTCTCGCTCTAAGTGAGCCTTCTTGATGTCTCTGCTCTCTTCCTCATTATCACACTGAATGAAGAGAAAAATAATAATCTTGTAGGTTTTGGATTTCTGACAGATCTGAAAGTATTTCAGCAAGTCAGGGGCTGGTATGTTCTGGTATATTGGTATGAATGATGACGCTTTCTTTGATCATATAACTAACATGGCTCAGAGGTGATTGGTCCATGTCTTTAAAAAAATCAAATCTGAAGAGGTAGTGTGTGAATAAAGGAGCAGAATACAAAACCTGAATTGTTTCCACCACTTCCCCACTTGCACCTCGGGGCTTTTTTTTCTTTATATTTCCCTCTCTGCCCATCTCCTGTGCACTATTTTCTTGCCTCAAACTTACACCTCTTTTGTCTCTGTTTTTTGGTATCAGTGACTATGCTTATACTAGTAAATGCAACAGATCTGCAACTGGTCTTGAGGCCAACTGGCATGGCACAGCTGGCACCCATGCATTCATCTTGCTCCTCCTTCAAGGCAGAGTATGCCACATTCAGATTGCCTTTTGGGAAGGCACCTTAGTCTGGTCTTAAGCAATGTCCTGTTACTGTCTGGAAGAACAGAAAGTAACCCAGGACAAAATCAGGCCAGCAAGTATGTTAATGGTTACACAAAGCCGGTGACTGTGTGCCACTGCTTGGGACTGCATCCTGTCCCTGTCTGGCCTACTTGTATGAACATAGCCAGTGTTTTCTGCCACTATTTAATTTCATGTTATGTCCTTAAAATTTCCATCTTTAGCTTCCAAAGGCTCTGCTTTCCCAATCTCCTGAAAAGTCCACATCCTGTTTCACTTCTAACTTCCCCAGTTTGCAGTGGTGCTTGAGTTTTACTTGTGATTTGTTGATTCTGCTGCATGTATTGCATTGCTGCATGGCAACAACATTTTCTGTGTTACCCACTGCCACTGTGGCTGCTGCTACAGGATTAACATTGTGGCCTACACTCCACAGGAATGAAGATCTTATACCTCAGAGCTTAACCATCCTCCTCTGTCTCCAATTTACCCTTCTTCTTGAGATCATGACAGAGGTGGAAATAATAAGGACCTCTTTTCAGTTTTGCAGTTATGCCTGATAATCAGTTCTTATTAGCCTTATTCTTGAAGTCTTTTGGAAAGAAGGGTCACATAGCTGTGCATAGCAGCTGTCCCATTGAGGGTCACCAGCTCATTGGTACTCCAGGAATGTTATGTATTTACTATATCACTTAAACCACCACCAAAAGCAGTGCTTTAAGACAGAAGAGTAAAAAGTATGTGCCACAGGAAGTCAGATTAAGCATTTCTAGAATGACTGCTTTTATTTTGCTCTTCTATCGTGTCCTCCCATGTCCTTCTGGGTGTCCAGCCTGGCACTGTCACACTGGTTTCTCTTATGGCCTAAACCAGAAATATTTTGCTTTTGCCACTCCTTCTTCACCTGTTTCCCATTGTTTTATACTGTGCAATTACTTCCTAAAGAAAATGCAGACAAACACATCTCAAAGCTTATCAGAGCTCTCTTATGGCTCTACAGGTAGACAGAACAGGGTTGCCACCTTTCAGATACTAAAATAAGAACTCAAAAATGAGAAAAAAAAAAAAGATAAAAAAGGAACGACTCCTTTAAATAAACAGCCCTAAAAGTATACAGATCAATTTGCACATGTATGGTAGCTCAGAGGGTGACAGTAAAAACTGTCCAGAAGTTGGGCAGATGGTGATTCCAGTTTTCACCACTTTTGGGCTTTTTTTTTTTGGGCTTTTCACCACTCCAAATGCCCAGTTTTGGAGAGAAGCCTCAGGAGAGAAAACTATACTAGTAAAGATGCAGTGCATCCACTAAGGTGTGGAAAGCCATGTGCCAGCAGCAAACACCTTCTCCAAGGGGCTGTGATCCCTCGTGGCCAGGAGTTTTATCACCTCCTGGGATGGCATCTCCCGAGCAGCTTGGCCAGTTCCTATGCAGTGAGCGGGAACAAATCCCAGCTCTGAAGTGCCAGCGTGGAGGCAACACCACCATTGAGCACTGGATGTGGGCATAGACGATGCTTGGCTCCAACTTGATGGAGGCTCCCCCCCCCCCCATCGATCCCCTTGAAGCTCACCTTGCGTTTCCTTCTAGATTTCGGTAAACCCTTCTCTGCGGGGGGGTCAGCACTACTACCCTGCGGGAGGCTGGCCGCCTGGTTTGCTCCGGCGCTCATGGCCAGCGGCTCTTCAGGCAAACGCTCTGGAATCCTGGACAAAAGAGCCAAGTCAATGTTGACCCACAGTGACTTTACCTCATCACTGTCTTTCAGAGGAGACAGGAGCTCATTCCTACCGAAAGGAACCAGGGTGTAAAACTGGTCCTCCAGCTCCTTTGCTATTTCACTACTAGTCCTGGCATTAATGGAGCCAAAGGCACTGCAGCCACCGTGGGGTTTGCTGGCGGCGCTGGTCCCCGCGTCCTTAGTGCGCGGCTCGGACCCGGGCGCCACGGGAGCCTTGGGCAGTGGGCGCTCCTCCCGCTCCGACTCGGAGCCCGAGTCAGAGGAGGATGATGAGGATGAAGACTCGGTCTCGATGAACTCCTTGGACTTGGGCGCCGTTTTGCTTGGCCCCCGGGCCCGGCGCTTCTCGCTGGTTGCAGCCGGGCGGGGCTCCCGGCGGTGCCCCGCTCTGCAGCCACTGCTGTTGGTGCTGCTGCTGCCAGGTCGGGCCCTCGGTGCCTCGCCAGCAGTGCTCTCCACAAAGCTGTGGCTCCCGGGGGGCTCCTCGGCGCTGGGGCAGTGGGGGCCGTCCCCCGCAGAGGTCCTCTCGGCCCGCCGCGGTGCCTTTTTCCCCGCCGCCCGCCTCGCAGGCCCACCGTCGGCCGCGGGGGGTGACTTTTGCCGGCTGCCCTTGCTGCCCGGTGCTTTGTTGGCGGTCCTGGGCCGCGGTCCGTCCCCAGTGGTGGCGGCGGAGGTGGTGGTGCCGGCGGTGGTGGTGGTGGCACGGACCTCCCCACTGCGGTGCTCGGCTGGGCCGGTGGCTGGTGTCTTCTCGCTTTCCTGCTGCTCTGCCTTCACACGGCTGTAGTAAGGATGGGCCTCCAGTGCTGGGCCGTCATGGTGGGTCAGGATGGGTGCTTTGTGTGGAGTGACTTTATTCAGCCACTTGTCCAGCTGCCACTTGTTGGATGAGGGTGGCTCAGGCTGAAAGGGAAACAGATGGCAATGAGCTCAGTGCAAGACCCTGCTGCCCTGGTCCCTGGGCTCCCTCAGGGACACCAAAACACTGGGTCTCCCCTGGTCAAAGAGCCATCCCCAAGGCACAGCAACCCCCTGGCACGGGCCCTGGAGTGGGACGCGTGGGGCATGCCATGCAAGAAGGAGTATTTTTGGTTTCAGAATGGGGTTGGGAAGGAGGACAGCTTCTGTGATTCATCATTTCTAAGGATGATTCATGCAGTGCTACTGGCATCAGCTTTACTGGGAAATACTCCCAAGTTTCCAAATAGACGAAAATGTAATGGCAAAAGGAAGGCAGGGGTGCAGCTAATGCTGAGGGAGGATAGCTAGTAGGACAGCTATGGATATCTATTTTGTGTCCTGGGCCACAGTAATAAATACATTAAATACTTAAAAAGCACACAAAAAGGCATGTAGTGGGGATTTGAAGGGCTAACAAGATGATTCATGTCATCTGGCTGGTATTGATGTTATAATCTTGCGAGATCCCACAAACATTTGTTGTGTGGTGGTATTGTCAAGTACTCATTTTGTGAGTACTGTGTGGCTGCTAGCTTTTCTCTTTGTTCCTGTCACAACACGATGAAGTTATAAGAGAGCATCTAAAACATAATGGTGTTTGGACAGCAAATAAGTGGGATAATCATCATTTCAAATGTAACCACAGCTCAGACAATGTTATTCCAGAACAACATGCAAGTGTTTTCTAGTGCTTCTTGCAATCGGTAATTTGAATGTAATAAAATGAAGGGGAAAGGCAAATAAACCCAAAAGAAACCCTAAGCTAGCCCCACAGAAGCCAATGTGAAAAGTCTCCTAATTTCCTTACCCGGAAACAAAATCTGATCCACTAGGTTTCTGCATATGAATAATCAAAAAGTGTGTTGTGAGTCTAGCATGGAAACCATCAATACTCTGGAAGAAAGTTTGTTCAAGAGAGAATATCCACAGACTAACTTGAAAGAGTCTTTTACTCCTTATTTAAAGTAGGTGCCTGGGGGCAACACAGGTTTCCTGAACAGCTAAGGGTGTCTCCAGAATCACCCACCGAGAGTTGTATTCATTCTACATGAAGCAAAGACTCCTAAAGTAAGCAAAAGTTAGACACTGGAGTTCGTATGATACAAATATTTCTTCTTGCAAAAGTGTCTAATTCACTTATTACTGAGCAAGCAAATACCTACGGGAAGTTTTCTGGGTTGCCTTGTATTTGTTTTTTCTTCAGCATACTCCCTAATATCTTACATGAGGAATTTCTTCCCTGAGCTGTAAATCTTGAAAATGGATGGGTGGTACTTCTCTTGGATGAAGATATATTTTTACAACTCCTAACTCTTTATCTAAAATGAACAGCATTTTTTTTTTTTTTGATGGCTGCTGAAAATACAGATAGATTTGTTTGGTGCCATTCATTGTACACATACTGAATTTAATAGATATATAGTTAAAAGTTCACTATACATGGAAGTCTTTCCACTGTTCATGTGTATTTAAGAAAAGGACATACATCAGAAGCATGTGAGGAAAATTACACCACTGTCGTTAAATATAGGTCAGAGTGAATATAGTTCAAAAAAACCTTCCAGCTTTCCTGTTAAATCCCATTCTGTCTCTCTATGTACCTTGTAATTCTGGAAAACAGTAGTTCACAGAATATGGATTTCAAGGGATTACAGTAAACCAGCAGAAAACAGTGATTAAGTGCTACAGTGTCATAATTTGGCAACATGGTACTTTCCTAGAATGATATGTCTGCTATTTAGGCAGAGTAACTACAGTCTCACCAACCTATAAGCCAGCTGTGAAGTCTAATAAAAAAAGATCAACAATGTTGCCAGATTTACTAATTTTGTCAGGAGTTTCAGGACACTCATTATTTTTTCTTAAAGCCTTGGCTCTCAGAATCATGGGCTTAGGTGCATTTCTGGGGTTTATTGAAATAAAAAATCAAATCCTTATGGCTTCTAAATAAAACCTCGGGATGTGTGTCCTAAGAAAAAAAAAAACCCTTTAAGATTCATCTGCTAAAAGTAAAAAGCCTGCAGGCCATCAGGTAAATGAAAAGAATCTAAATTTAAAAAAACCCAGAATTTTAGAACTTTTTTTAATATTTTTGGGCCCTGGTACAGTTTTGTCAGTGTGCATGAGTGGTGCCAATTCACTTTTGGAAGTAATATATGCAATTGATTGCTCTAACTGAAAAGTACTGTACTTAGAAATCACTTAAAAAATGAGGCACCTTGAAAGAGAACAAATCGTGACAGTCAAGAACGAAGAGCAAGCCTGATAAAAAAAGGGACTGGGAAAATTCACTTGAAAGTTTTCACCAGTCCACTTTGCACGCCTAACTGCAGTTATCTGTGGGAGAAAAAGAAAGCCCCTTATTCTGCAGTCCACATCACCCTCCCCCAGCATGTCACATACCATTCTATGGAAGGCAAGTTAGTTTGCTCAAAGTGGGAAGTTTTCAGCTGCATGTAAGGATGGAAATACATATAAATATACATATGCAGAATGGTCAGATAACAGAATGGTCTCTGTCCCTTGGTTTTTGTGTCATGGAAATGTGCTGTCCTCAAGGCCTTGTAGAGAACCAGGCAGTTTAGAATTGAGGTAAAGCTGGTGGTTCCCAGATGGGCAGCAGTAATAGGAATAACAGTCTGTGACAAGGCTGACTTGCAATGAAATGTGGATTTGGCATGAAAACCCAAATCAAGAAACTTTATAAGACAAAGATAGTTTCAGGGATCAATGCACCACAGACGTACACATGTGCCAGGCTTCATCGGGAAACAGAAGGATGTGATACACTTCCTTAAAAATTGTGGGTGGATTCATCTGTACAACATAGACACCTATATCTCAGCTAGTCAACGAGTTCCTTCTCCAGTCAGTGGACTAGTCTTCCAGGGTGTGAAAAAATCCCTCTTGAAATAGACATCTGAAATAGGCCAGATGAGCTGGGCCCTAAAAACGTCTATTCCTTTCCACCAACTGTAAAGGGGAGGTTGAAGTGATGAGCAGATGTAGGTATCTACACTGAAAGTGTCAAAATTTAGGTGGGATGACTCCCACACAGCACATCTCTATATCTCAGATCTCTTCAAGGCTACAAGTGCAACCAGAAGCACGAGTGGCATGGATCCAAAAGAAACCTTTGTCAAAATATTATCCAGAAACACTTTCTGGGATAAAGGGCTGTTAAGCAATGTAAGAGTTAATGGGGTTGCTTGCTATTACAAAGAGGGACCTAAAGTGTAGCAAATACCATTGCAAACTTAAAGCATGACACCACTTTCATTGGCAAATTAGCCTGTAATATGTGCATGTATTTAGCCTGCTGTGGGGTGTGAGACTGAGCTATCTACCATCCCTACAGTATACTCTGCTTATTGTAAATCCACATACTAATTTACCCTTACAATAACTTGCTTGTGCTGCCCTGATAGCAAAGATTTCATTCAGGGCAATCCCCATACAAATGTGGTACCTTTTCATTGTATTTAAGGCATAGATTATAATGAAGAAGATAATGATGATGATTATTATTACTACTACTACTTTATTGCTACTATTAGCACTGTTGCTAGTGCTTTATCAAATTAGAACTGGGGATTCCCGTATGCTAAGCACAGCACACATATACTGTAAGAGGTGGTCCCTGCCACAGAGAGTCTTCGGGAGGGAAGGGAAAGTTTAGCGTGTAGTCATTGTCAAAAGTAGTCCACAGGTCAGCTAAAGACCATGAATCCTATTTGCAAAGGTAAAGGTAGTATCCACAGTTGGTCTAGTGGTAAAATCCTCTTTTCTTCTGAGTGTACTGGTCAAGAAATTTGTCATGGTTTAAACCCAGATGGTAACTCAGAACCACACAGCCACTCACTCACTTCCTCCTTCTTCCCTCCCCCACATTGCTCCCAGAGAGATGGGAAGGAGAATCGAAAGAATGTAAGTCCCATCAGTTAAGATAAGAGCAGTCCGGTAACTAAGGTATAACACAGAACTACTACTGCTACCACCGGTAATAATAATGATATGGGGAATAACAAGGGGAGAAAATGTAAAATTAAAAGGGGAAAAGAAAAAAGAAAACAATAAACACAAGTGGTGCACAATACAACTGCTCATCACCTGCCAACCGAGACCCAGCCCAACCTGAGCAGCAAGCTAGCCCCTCCAGGTAACTGCTGCCAGTTTATATACTGAGCATGAGGTGCCATGGTATGGAATACCGATTTGGCTAGTTTGGGTTCAGGTGTCCTGTCTCTGCTTTCTCACAGTTTCTTGTGCCCCTCCTCACTGGCAGAGCATGAGATTGAAAAGTCCTTGACCGGGGCAAGCAGTACTTAGCCACAACTAGAAACATCAGGAGTGTTATCAGCACTGTTCTCAGACTAAAGTCAAAAACACAGCACTGCACCAGCTAGAGAAGGAGAAAAATATCTGTTACAGCTGAACTCAGGGCAAAATTGAATCATAGCTATTCTTAAGATGCGAAGCAAAAACTTTTTGAAAAACAAGACAGATACAGAAAACATACCTCTCCTACCCTTCAGCTGTAAAACTATGACTCTTCTTTCCCTGCCTTCCTACTGAAATCTATCAGTGAGGAACAGCCAGTGAGGTGGCAAAAGCATGCTCACCAGTTCGCTAGTCTGCTATACACATTCTTCCTATTTTCTAAGCTAAGGAGAAAAGAGCCAATGCTGCAGAACACCTGAGGGAATGGCAGCAATTCACAGGAAATGGCTCCTTAGCCATTGGTACTGATGTCTGGGCACTTGAAGAACTTGATGCACAGTGGTCAGGAGGTGGCTCTCTGCTAATGGCAGAGATGGATGGGGAAGAACATAACCGTACAAAACACTTCAGCTTAGACCTGGTCAGCCACAGCATGGGAACTTGGGATGAAAATGATTATCCTCTGATGACGGAGTACGCATGGACAAAAAGCATATGTGAATTCTTAAAGAAGAGATAAAACCTTTCGTAGCTGTAAACTACTCACTACAGCAGAAGCTATAGACGACATTGCACCTGATGTGTAGGGCTGGTGGGGCCCAGGACATGACATCTCTCTCTTCTAGCCTTGTTACTGTTGACTAACCACTGATGCTTTGTCCTGTGCGATGGCATCTCCGCTTCCTTCCTGCCCATTCTCCCCTCTAGTCCACCCTGCATGGTGGGAATTCCAAGTAACCTAACCAGATTCAGCCTTATAAAAGGTCTGCTGAATAATTCAATGGAACAAAGAACAAACAAACCAAACTCTTATCTTTTGAAATGTAGCTCCTTCTATGGACTTGACACCTAAGTTTTTTTTCTACCATCCAAAATAATTGCAAGGACAAGTTGTCATTGTTTTCCAGAGTCCTCGTTTATGACGTTAACTACAGTCATGCAAAGAATTCATGACTTAAGCAAAAAAACAGGAGATAGAAACCTCAGTCCCTCGTTCATAATTTCAGGCCTGGCAGTCCACAAACCTGTAACTACTCACATTAATGTCTCAGGCACCTTAATTTGTCCACATCACTGAAACCAGACTGAATGTTGTCTCCTGCTCTAGCTCCACCATTATTCTTAGTTTACGGCAGACATAAAGTGTAGACAGCTGAGCTAGACACCACAGGCTCTAAATAGTCAATGGAAAGAAACAGACACTTTTAGGGTGCAATTCATCTAATCTATTTTATATGTATGCTTTACAATGAGCTGCTTTTACACTCTAGGCAACTGCATTTAGACACCTGATAACAACTCAAAGATCTCAAAATGAGATAAAGAAAAAGTTACAGAAGAAATGAAACAGAAGAAATTGAATTTCTATATATCCTGAAATGCATAAGGCACACTGTCCTAGAAATAAAAACCTTTGAGGATATGCATGTAATATTTCAGATTATGGAAAAAAAGCAATAAGAATCCGGTCCTCATAATGGTCTGCAGATTTCCAGATTAAGTTTCTCCCTACCTGGAAATATGGATTTCCTGCCCAGCACTGTACTGGAGTACTCAAGTTCTTCATAACCGAATTCATCAGTTTATGCTAAAGCAAAAGCAAAGATGTGTTTGTTTTTTTCTGTCTTATCCAATAGATGAATCTAATTTTAAAACGAGGACTGAAATTGACTCCACTAAAAGTTAAGTGGAGAGAGCATTCCTTTGAAGAGCTTTCAAGGACCTGTCTCTGTCCATTTACAGGGTAAGAGCATGGCATGTACTTTAGAAAGACAGCTTTACTGGGTGCATAGATGTAAGTTAAAGCATTAATGCAGAGCAGACAGGACTTCCATCACCTCGGTATGTTTTGAACTGGTGCCATCAGTCATATGATGGACCTGGGAAAGCACTGGCCCCTGGGGAAAGCACAGGTATCCTACATCCCTGGAACACCCTGACTATCCATGTGTGGCCTCTTCCATATGCCATCAAGGCATGACCTATGAAAACCACTGCAGCCATCACATTTTTTGAGCCATTTATGTTTTTATATAAGCAAGTTTCATGCAGCATATCCCAGAAGGAAAGCCACACAAATATAATGCAAAGAGACAAGCAGTCTGTTGAAGCAGTGCAGCTGTTTCGTGACAATGATCACTGATAATTCAGGCTATGTACAAAAGTAGTTCCACAGATCTCATGAGGATATGTATAAAATGATGAAGAGGAGGCACTTTATCCACATTTCCATGACTCTCAGTCCCCTCATTGACTTTATGAAATGCACGAGCTGCCTCAGTTAATTAACTTCCTGCATTCCCTGAGGAATGACTGCTCTCAGGTATAAGCAGCACAGGTATCTGCCTAGATTGTAAACACTCCTCCCTTCCTGGATACTATGCTTCTCCTCTTTTTATCTCATATTTCCTTCTCCCCACAATGGTTCCTTCTCTTTCTTCTCTTTGTCCCTTTTCTTCCACTTTCTGAGATCCTGCAGGGAGAACAGAAACTGTGCTCAAGATCTCTGCACTAATTCCAGCAGGGAACTAGGCAGAGAGAGAACAAGGTCTTAACAGATCGGATGAGAGAGCTCATAATGGGGTAGCACAGCGAGGGCAACAAGGAAAAGGCACTGGAAGGAAAAGAATAGAGACAAAAGGAAAGAACCAGACAGAGAGATTTAGAAAAGAGAAAAAGTGAGAGGAAAATTAACTGGAAATGAATCTGAAAGTACTGTGAAGGAAAGGCAGAAAGGAAGATACGTGTTAAGTAAGAAGCAAAAGTGACAGAACCTGGGAAAAATATACTATATAATTGTATATAATATAATATACTGTGAGTGCTGCATTTTGCCTGATAGGAAACATGGGGTCCCAAAAATGAGAAAAGATGAGGAAAGGCTTGCTGGTTATTCAGTATAATTTTCCAGGGTGAGAGAATAAGCAAGGCATAGTTTTGAGGGGAGGAGTCTGGTGATTGGATGCTTTATGTGGAACAAGCAAATGCACTGACTGCATTTCATATGTATTTACAATCTTGCTGCTAGGTTTCTGAATATTTTTACATACATTAATGTGTGTGGTGTGGCTGTGGAGCTCATGGTTTTATACTAAATGTGTGTATTGACCAAAGCATGTAAAAATACCACTCCTGATAGGAAACAGGAGCAGAGAAAGCAGCCTTGTCATGTCTGTTGAGCCCTGTGCAGAGGTAAAAGCAGAAGGTGGCATAGCACTGCCAGCTTAATTGTAATTTGGCTAGGGCTTGTCTACATGTGGAAATTTTCAGTGCTGGATTTCCAGATGAAAACTTTGACCTTAATGTTTTGCAACATGAGTAATTCAGTTTAGTCTGTTTTGGAGGTGGATTAAAATAAATCACACAAAGGCAGCAGTAACAGAGAATAATTCACTTAGAAAGTGAGGTGAGGGAAGTGTGTGAGTGAAAAACAACTGTTTTGCTCTAAAAATCCACCCTCAAACTGATTTTATAATAGCTTCCCTGTGCAGAAGAGCCTTTAGTTCCCTTGTAGTGCTGGGAGCCCACACCAGGATTTCTTCACTAAGCAAGTCATTAGTATTGAGGCAGAGTTGCATAAAACTCCAGCAAGCTGTGAGTCTTGCAAGGCTCTCCACTCATCTCCAATTTGAGGAAAATATCACAGGGTTATTTCTTGCTTCATCTTTGTTTCAAACGGTTTAATCTGCCGCAGGATTCCCTGCCACTTGCATTTCACAGCATGTTACGAGGAGGATCCCTGGGCTTTCCTCTTCCATTTATTTTCATGCAAATCCCCACAGTCGCCTTGTGTTGGCTTGGCTGGAAAAAAGGTCTGAGTAGGTGTAATAATGGGTTGCTGCCCTAAATGATTAAGCACGGAAGTCCTTACCTCTGGACTGGAGTAATGGGAGGGCTTGCTGCCGTCACTTTCACTGGAGCTGCTTTCGCTCTCAGAGTCAGACTCTGAGCTGGTCTCGGACTCACTGGAGCTGCTGCTGCTTGATCCCTTGCTGGAGAGTCCCGAGGCTCTGGCGTCGGACTGCGGCACCACCAGGCTGCTGGGCCCCCACACAGCCCATTTTGGAGGGGGGGAGGGAAGAGAAGAAAACAACATAAAAACCCCACATGTAAACCCATGGTGTTCTAGGGAGCATACTTATCTGAATGCTTGTGTGTTTGATGCTAACAAAGGGTGAAATGAGTTCAACACTACACTATTAGAACTGGGGAGGAAGGAATGGGGTTACCCTCCTACCCATTTAAATCCATAACCTTTGCCGTTTCTTCTTCATTTGAGGGAGGGTCAAGTTTTCACTTCAGCTTGTCTCTTTTCTCATTCAACAGACATTTTAGGATATAATAAAAATACCAAAAGTTAAAATACAGTATAGAAAGCAGTCTTACACTATCTAATGAACACTCTGAAAGAGGTAAAAGCAGGAGATGGAAAAGGTGAACAGTTAAGAAATGGAGTTGAACTCCACAATACCAGTCATCTAAGTAATAATAGCAATAATGATAATAGCAGTAGTAATACATTCTCACTGGAGTTTCTGACCATCATCCTTTTTTCTGCACACTTCTTCACCTACCCATAAATGACATAGTTACCTGTATATACCATCTTGATATTGACAACTGCAAGACCTAAGTCTCTGATCCTGAGAAAACCTGAAAAGCTGTCTTGTGCTTTTGCATGTCAGTAGTGCAGTGCTGTCAGCAGAGCTACTCACCTTCTTAAAAGTTATGTTTGCATGCAAGCGTTTGTATTATCAGGCCTGACAACAGAAGAAATGTATACTATCCTGAAATAGTTGACCATGCATATTGAAAATATAACAGTCATAAGGACTTGAGTATGAAATGTCCTATTAAGTCATCCGGCTTATTCCCCAGGCAATGGAAGATTGTTCCCTATAGCAGGGTGCATTTTCTAGT
The DNA here is from genome assembly GCA_002631895.1 of Agapornis roseicollis. Lineage (NCBI taxonomy): Eukaryota > Metazoa > Chordata > Aves > Psittaciformes > Psittacidae > Agapornis > Agapornis roseicollis. The sequence continues at coordinate 66,185 of NDXB01003099.1, forward strand.
GAGTTGCCCAATTTGATTTTAAGTAACTTGAATGCAGCTTTTACTTTTACCCCTGGGAAACTTTTCTGCAAACCAACCCAAATTCCGCTGTCAGAAATTTCTCCCTACATTCAACCTGAAGTTCCCCTTTTCAAATTTATTGTTACTTATTATTTCATCCTATTACTAATAGTTACTATGATAAATTGTCCTCCTCCCTTTTTGCTTTCACATATTTGCAGACTGTTTTCCTGCCGTACTTCAGTCATCTTTCAGACAAGGCCTTACACATTTACTTCTTCTGATCTTTCTTCATAAGTCATTATCTCCAGGGATATGGGATCATTTTTATGGCTCTTTTCTGAACTCATTCCAATTTGTCTATATCTCTGTGATAACAGGATGCCCAAACCAGAGTGCAGCATTATAGATGGGTTCTCACTAGAGCCCTACAATGAAGGGCTATTACCTTCCTGCTCCTTGATGCGTTGCTTCTGTAAACATATACCCAGGCTGTGATGGAATATATAGTCCATTAACACTCCTACCTCTCTTTCAACACTCTTTTCTCCAGAATTCTTCCACCAATAGCTACTTTTTAGATTAATTGCTTCCAGAGAGATTTAGCTTGCTTTTTTTTTCATACCAGATCTCATTTTCTTCTTTATTGCACATGCTTCCAGCTCTTTTGATTTATTTCTTTGCCCTCGGAGGTGTCTGCAGCAACTTCTAATTTAGTATCAAATGCAGACTTAATTAAATGGTTATTCACTTCCTTTTCCAGATCATTAATGAGACTGTTAAATAAACCCCACATGAAACACACCAGTACCCTAATAACCATCTCTTCCCAACTCCCATTCATTGGTGTTTATCATTACCCTTGTTTATGCTCCATCAGTCCAATATTGTGGCTAATGCAATGTGATCTTGGAGATGCATTTTGTGAGAAATAATAACTAATAATTAATTACAGTTCTGCTATGTTGCACCTAATGAATTGTCTTTACCTGCTAATGGTGCATTTCATTCTGGAAAACTGGTACCTGACACCTGACACAAGTCACATATAACAAGCAATTTCTGGGGCTTTCAAAAAAGAGGCCGGGCCATCAGAGGTGCAGTTTCAACTCCATGATTCCCCATGGCCACACACAGGGATAGGGCCTTGCCCTATCCCTGCCTCCCCTAACATATGCCAGCCTTTCTCACTACCACATCACCTTTACTCAGAGCATCCCCTTTGCCTTTTGCTAGGAAGCCACACAGCTGTCCATGGCTTTCTTGCTCCAAAAAGTTTCTGGTTGCTTGGAGAATCGTGCTGCTGTTGGAGAGCTCTGTGTACCCTTTGAGGCACAGTGAAGCCAGACAGAGCGGAAAACCTCACCTGTGATCTCACCTTATTAATTAAAGCAGGTAAAATAAAGAGGAGAGGAGGAACTGACATCAATTTATACTTTTTGACCTTTATTTCCATCCTTGTTGCCATTAGGCAGTAGAGAGAGAGGCAATAGTAAAAGCTCATGCTCTGGCAAGGTGGCTTGGTGCTACATGGATGTTAGCAGAAGTGCATGCCAGCTCTTGGGAGACAGGAGGTCTGTCATCACACACAGGCATTAAATTTGCCAGTTACAATGAGTGCCTTTAAAAACTTGCCCTGTGCTATTTTTGTTGTTATTCATGATGTCTCTGTGTCTAGCGGGGCAGGTATGGTAAATACGAGATTTTCAGGCAGCCATTTGTATAACAACATTGTGGCACAGAGATGCCTGAAACAGAAACAGCTTATAAACTTGTAAAATTTTTCCATCCCAGAGAAAGGAAATTGGTATTTTGTGCACTGCTTTGGGACAATGCTGTTTGCCTCTTGTACAGGTTGCCCAGTAAACTCTAGATATAAGTTGCTTATGTATATTAACAGATTACAGTCAATCCCTTGCTAATAAAATAGTGAGAGCCATATAAAGGCCATTGTGAGTAGCTTTTGATTTTTTATTTATTTTTTTATGGGAGTATGAAAAGGTAACTGTCTTCTGACAGTGGAGCTTAGGGAATGCTTTTGACAGTGTCTGACTCTGATGGATTTCCAGTGCTTCCACAACAGCATTGCAACTGTTGCCTGGAAAGTTCTTCAACATCACAAAACATCTGCACATTTATGTCCTGCCCTTAGTGGCTGTGGTTTTAATTTTTAAACCATTATTTTTGTCTGGCATTGACTGAAGTATTCAGAATTGCTATATAGGGGATGAGGAAATAAAAAAAATCCCAATGTAATATTTCTTTCCTGTTGTGACATGAAATGTTTTTCTAGGCTGCTGAATAGAAATTGTTACTACAGCCATAGATATAAAATACAACTGTTGGACTCTTCACAAACATCTGGAAATCCATGTTTGCTGCTGTAATGGTAGCCAATATACTACAAAAATTTAACATTATGATATTTTCTCATTTATGCTGATACTGTTGAAATCTCCTGTCACCTTTTTACCTTTTCCATTTTTAAATATAGTGTATTCTGATAAGGATACTCATTATACTATAGTGACCAGAGTGAAAATAGTTATATAGTTTTTTTCATGCATTCCTATTAGAAAATAACCATTACTTTAAATTGGTGACTTCCATTTTGGACTGTTTTTTTTTTTTTAAAGTATGTAAGCAAGATCATGAAGTCAAAATAAAAGACCGATTTACATTTTAATGACTGTGGCACACAACATTCATGCATATTTTGCTACTGGCTTATGCCCCAGAATTAATTACTAGATCATAGAAATGTTAGTTTTATTTTAAGCAATTAAACCACAATTTGGGTAAGAACCACTTTTCTTTAAAGCCCTTCATCAGAACATTCACTGTCTGACTTGAGAGAGTAAATACCATGTTAAGTTGCCAGAACTTCATTAATAAGATCAACTAACAACCAACACAACATCTGAAGTTTCTGATCAGATATTTCCCATCATCCTGCCTACATGGAACTTGGGCACCTAAACACTGTGCAAGCCTCCAACAACATATTGTCCTGCATTGTCCAGGGGACAAGTCATCCTTCTCTGAAAAACTGCTAGACGCCTTGTAACCTCACCTTTTCTCAGATATGCAGATTCAGAAACACAGTAATTTGAGGAAATTCATACTTCTTCCCTACTCAGACTAATTTGTGATCCAAGTCAAGAGGTGGAGCCATCTCAAACCCCTGGAAAAGCCTGAATGGTTAGCTGTGGTGGGACCAGTTATTAGCATCATCAAACTGGATGGCCACAGCAGCTCTGAACAACACCAAGGTGGTTCAAACACTTGCTCAGAAAGTGCTCTTCAGTTGGTGGCGATGGCTTCCCAAATCAGGCTGTTTCAGTGGCCCTCAGGAGACCTCCTGAGGTTAATCACACTGGGCCTGGGTCCTGCTCTATGCTTCATATTAAGCTGTTGCTTACAGCTGCACTACTTTCTATACTAATAAATCATGGTATTCATGGCCACAGGAAGTTCCCAGGCAGCTAAGCATATGCTGAATTGCAGGAATTCAGTATTAGAGTTTCAAAGATGGTCAGCATGGATGCCTGATTAAGGTACAAGTAAAACAGATGCAGCTCTTTACCAAACTGCTAGTATTGGGTAACAATGTTAAATGGAATTTAACAGAACAATCCCTGTTATGTTGAAAAATTTAGCCAGTATCATTTGCATAGTTGTGATCATCTGTACTATTTTTCTTCTAAATCTTACCCTACAGCACCATACACCAAGCAGTGTGCAACTATTGAGTGACCCTGACTCCCCAAAGGCTCCCTTTCCCCATAGGAAAGAGGAATGCAACAACTGGTGCGAAGAGTTGACTTGAATAAACAAATCGCACTGTAAGCATTGAGACGTAAGCATGGAGAAGGTGATCTGGATTAATATGAAATGTCACAAACTTTTGAGAAAAACCTAAGAAAGGCTGTATGAATGCTCGCGGTATTTGAAATATCTGTAAAATCTATCACTGTCTGGAAGATCAAGGCCAATTGTGGCAAAACAATACTCTGAAACAGACACCAGTCCCTTGGCTGGTATAAACTGTCATAGCTCCATTGACTTCAATTAGCCTACAGTGATTTAAATCAAACAGTAAGTCTGACCAAGACTCTGAAATGATATTTTATGCTCAGTGATGAAAACATATTCCACGGTTTAAAGGAGTTCTGTTGGCAGAGCTCTACTTTTATTCCAGACTAAAGTACCTGAAACACGACTTCCTTCTTCCCTTGAAGCCAATCTAAAGCCCAGTGAAGGTCTTTCACAGAAAAGCTTTTATCCCTTTGCTGTGAGAAGCAAATTCCACATGGTGCTTCCACAAACCACAAACTGAGAACATTGTGCCAAGATCTGTATAACTATCTCTGTTGCCTGGCAGTGAAGATACTGTATGTCTCCCATGTACCCAGCAGGGAATTCCTGTGTCGATAACTGTGAATGAATCACAGAGGTAACAGAAATGCCCACCTCTTGATGCTGCCCCTGTGTATTTTTCAAGTTCTGTTTCAGTGAAGACATCTGAAGCATGCTTACCATGGGGATCTATCTGGACTTGCAGATCAGACCATCCCAATGTTGTAATAGAACATATGGAGGTATTTTCTGAGGCAACTGTAGAATGAATGCCAAGTAATAGCATCATAAGGATAGCCTACAGAATGAATATGGATGTCATCCACTCGTTTCAGGCCAAAATCATGCTGAGGAAAGGGAGGTGATATCATAAACTCTGGAATATGCACCTGCTTGAGGACAGACAGATACCTCCATAGTTTAAAATATGAAGGTTGGTTTTGTACTTAACATACAAATGGGAGTATAAGGAGCCTCTGCTGTATTTTCAGGTCTGCCATGTTGAGACTGAATTACCAAACCAGTTGACCCTTTCACGGCTCTAGTCACTATCCTAGTTATACATCGGGATGACTGAACTCGCCTACCTTCAGTGTGTTAGGACATGTCCTTTGTTGTTCTTCAAAAAGCACTTGGATACCCTTGTTCTGAACACAGTACGAAAATAACTCAAATTTATGGTTTTGTACCTTTGCTAACTAAGAGCGTGAAACCAATTAAGTGTCTCAGTCTTTTGCAGTTACTGATTGCCAAAACCTATCACTCACTAACAAAAAGGGCTGCTAGCCCTGCCATGGTTGTCTGTTTGGGCCTGAATGCAAAAAAATGAGGCTGGGCACTTCCCTTTCTCCAGGTAAACGATTTCCCAGGAGTCTGTTAATGTCTTTAGGAAACAGAGAAATGTTTTCATACCTCATTCCTGTAATGGATGAGGTATGAAATAGGAGTCATGATGAGTGAGAGTCCTGGAGGTTGTTCAGCTTGTCACAATATATAATGCTTCTGTGAAAGCACTGCATTACCTTAGCCGCACCACCTTTCCACAGCACAACTAATAAAGCACAGCTGCCAAGAACAGAGTTCATAGACTCCACCTATATTTTAACACTGTCCTTGGAGCTGCTTAAATAGTTTGTGCTGACAAGACTACAAGTATCATCTGATAATGCAAACCTAAGGTAAATCAGGTCTCTTCAGAGAGTCAGGTGTGCCTTGTGTAATTGCAGCTTAATTGCCAGAATAGTCAACAAAGAAAAACAAATTGTTAGGAAAGGCTTTTTAGAAAACCAAGCTATGAAGCTCATACACACACACACACACAAAACCCTCAAGAAAATTCACTCTGGCAAGAGGCCCTAAGGCCTGGTTGATACTGAAAGCAGCGGAGTCACAGCTCCCACCTTAAAGAAATATAGTAGGAAAGAAAAGCACTGAAAAATACCTTGGCTAAAAAAAACCCTCCAAAACCAAAATGCTACATAACAATAAATAGTGACATCTCTGTATAAATAGCTCTATCAGGAGGACTGTGTGCTGGGGTATCTGAAATGAAAGTGTCCAATAGACCTGGAGCAGCATTAGCGTGGGGATGAAGTGATCAGTTAGCAGGCTGACAGCTGTGCTAGGAGCGTGGTGCCAGATTCCAGTGTATGCTTTCCACTGCTGCCAAGTGTTCGCTTGTCGCTCCAGATAAATGGAGCATCAGCAGTGTTTTATTTGACCTGCTCACAAGAAAAATAAAGCAACTCTGACTTCCTCAGTGTGTTTGTCGTTGACCTTGCATCAGCTGAATAGGAGCAGAGAGATTCTTTGGTCCAGGAAAGTTAACTCTTTAGTAGAAGAGGAGTTTTAGAGTCTTCTTACCATGGTAGTATAATTGGTTTCTTAATGGCTTGGAGTACAGTGACTTAAAAGGAAAAAGTAACAGGCACGGCCTATGTGTCTTATACTGTCCTTGGAACATGCCCTTGGACCAACAGCCTGGAGAATGATTAACAGCTTTGAGAATGGCCTGTGAACAGCCACCCTGCTGCCTCCAGTGTGGAATCAGGAAACCATTTCTACAGCGACTTTTTTTTGGGAGGAGTTGGGGGACAGAAATAAATTGTAAGTAGGTGAAGTTGTTGAGAAGATTCAATCAGACAACACTGCATTTGATGTCCTCCTGACACCAAGGGAAATGGCTTTTGTGGTTTCTCCTTCTTATGAACCCACATATGCATTGTGAACTGTATGGGAAGCAAGGGAGGTTTAACACAGATTCCTTTCATAATTTACCTTTTGGGTTCAGTGGCAGTTGGTATGCAGTATGAAGACCTATATCCATTCCCAACCCATTACTTCACTTTCTCATTAGAGGGCTATTAAAAGCTAATTCCCTGTCAGATTCAACAGATATCAGTACCACCTGTCTCAGGAATAGATCCTTCACTGGTCTATTTGAAGGTGCTTCCAGTGGCTTAGTCTTTGGTGGGGTAGGTTTCAACTCACTGGAAGAGATGCTGCAAAGATAAAGGTAGTTAAGCACTGGAAAAGGTCATCACTGAAGATATGGAAAGTTATTCACGGTAGTTTCAGAAACTAGGTAAGGCAGAGGAGCAATGCAAAATGTTCTGTAGAGTAGCATTAATCCGCTATCTTCAGAAGGTCTCACCAGGAGAATCTGGTATCACTTCTCTGGAAATTAGCCTGGGTATTGCTTTTCTTGTGTCATTTATTTCCTAGAACATGAAGTATAGATGTACCTTTATCCAAGAAAACAGCAGTTTTTGCTTGTGAGTGACAGCTTCATCAAGCCACAGAAGACAATCACTGCAGTGCAGATTAGGAAAATCCCTGTCTGCACTGGCGTACCATCATCTTCTTTCAGAGTTACTGTTAATATAACTCATGTTGTGGCTGGCCATCTCAATGGACAGGCTTTTGTAATTTTCAGACACATTTGTGCCTCACTTCAGCACGGCAGTCTTTTGCTTCAGTCAGCAGGGCCTTGAGTATGGTTCTGCCTTGAAAGACCTTTCGCTAAGCTCTGAGAGTCCAAATACAGATGAACTTGTGCAGATAAAATTACTAACTACCATAATGGCTGTCCAAATGGGTGCAATAAATTTCAACGTGAGACAAACTCTCTCAGGTTTTACTGACTCTTAATGTTGCTGCTGCCAGCTTTAGTGTTACTCTTTGACTCAAGCCATATTCTGTTGTCTCCCAAAGGTCTTTTCGGCCTGTCAGCTCTAATCAATATGCTGCCTTGAGAAGAAGCTTGTTTTAAGTAGGTTTGCTTGCCATAAAGTACGATATAAAGAAAATTTGACTTCTACTCCTTGTCAGCATATATCATTTGCTATGCAGAGCAGCATTTAGATGGTCTGTTAGTTGAATCCAAGTGCTCTCTTTTATATGTTTCAAGAAATGACAAATGCCTGGAAAAAATGCATAGTTGTTCTACAGAAGACATTAGACAGTCTCAGGAATGGCAAGCAGAACAGCTAATAAAGCCCGGAATTCTAGCAGAGAGGATGTTAAAAGGTAATTAGTTTGAGATTACTTGAAGACTTGTAAAAGGTTCTTATGTTCTCCATTCTGATGTAAGTACAGCCTGGTTTCCAGCAACATCCCAGACTACTTTAATATGTTTTTAGAAAGAGTTGCCTAGGACATGCTGTTTATCTATTATTGACATTGCAGTTCAAAACAAAGGATGTTTAAACCCAATTTTTAGCTGTTGAATATTTGCCTGTTGTGCAGCCTTATCTTCTCAGGGGTCTGAGCCACTGGAAAAAAAAATTACTCCTATTCTGACTAGGCTTAGATTCTTGACCCCTTATTCTGGCTTAGTAGCATCACACTTTACAGCTTGGATTGGCGTATCCAGAAGTACTCCTGAAGAGGAGGAATGGTCTGTCTAGTAAGGGTATCAGGATTTGACCAACTGTAACCCAGCAACACAGTGTGCAGATACTTGATGAAGGATTTTAAGATTGAGAACCTACTGTGCCTTCCTCAGATATCATGTGGCCTGTGAAAACAATGAATAAATATGATAAGCTCAAATATATAAATATATGCTAAGAGTTATATAAATTGCCCTTTACAATTCAGAAGAAAAATGTGAATTGCATCCTTTTGTTAGATGCTATCCATGGAAAGCAAACTTGGTTTGTTTATGCACACACAGATGATGAGGGGAGGCAGAAATAAATTATGAAGTAAATATAATTTTATTTGCTTTATTAATCTAGAACACGGTACCAATATGTCTGGACTCAGTGGCTCCCCAGCTGCACCCTCCTGCAGGATGCTATCAATCCTTTATTTCTGTGAAATGTGCTACCAACTAGGAGGAAAAGCACTAGAACTGTATGAAATTTTAACAACAAAAAAAAAAATGGTCTTGCACCATGCTGTGTCCTGATGTAGTTAAACTTATATCTTCCAATATACCTTTCCATCCATATCTCATATGTTTTGCTGTTCATTAACTGCCGTGCACCTTTTTAGGTTTCTTATGAATTTACAATATCAATAAAGCATGCCTAGGTGCCTTTGCCTATTCTACAATATATCTTCTGTTCTCCCTGCCTCTCCCAGGGAGGCAGAATGGGAATGCATGCATGATAGTAGGGAGAGAGCATGGGAGCAGGGAGAAATATTGCTCATTGGTGTTGCGTCTCCCTCCCAGTGTCACAATGAGCTGTGCTGGCTTCTTCTACTCTCTGCCCCCAGGCTAATAGTCCCTTTCTGACACTGGTTGTACAGTAGTATCTCAAAAAACCCTCTCAAAAGGTCCTGCACGGTCCAGGATGATGTGCTGCATGAAGTGGTGGACCTCTTCAGACCATGAACATATGCTTAGCAGCGTGATCCAGTGGGGAGGCTGTTAAAGGTGCAGGAGTCAACATGTGTTGCTGCTAGGAGTTCAGTGCCCAGCTGAGAGGGTGCACATTCAGTATTTCTTTAAAACTGTAATCAGGTCACCTGCCTGCAGCTGGAAAACAGCTAGGGAAAAGCAGAAGATTCTGCACAAGAGCTTTGCAGAGGAGACAGACAGATTTCCAGCAGAATATGGTTTCCCATAGTCACTGTAGCAAGGAAGTAACTCTTTGGGACTTTTTTCACCATCCTGACATTACCCTGAAACGCTGCTAGACAAGCCTCAGCTTGGGGAGAAAGATCATGTGTTTGATTTTTGCCATTAGTTTAGACACTAGAGGAAAGAGCTAGATGACTTTGTTGATGACCGGCTTGAAGACCCCAGCATGCTTTCAGGCAGTTTTATTAATCATAAAAGTCATTAAAAATAGCCAGTTCCTTAGGGGCAATGTAAAAATGAAACCACAGAAGAATGAATCAGGGCAGGCATGTCCCATTCCTAGGAGCACTTTGTTCACATTCTGTGCAGGGAACTGAAAGCAAATACTTGGGAGTGGAACTCCCAAGCAATATAACCAAATGCTTTCTCAGGGAAGGGGCAAGCACTTTCTTATGGATGTAGATTCCACCACGGAAAGATATTTATGGGCTTTGTGTAGACCTCAGAGGCACCGAATTTTCAGACAGTCGACTCAAAGGCTTGCACATCATATGCAGAATCAAGCAAGATAATTTTCCCCTTTGCATTTGTACTTGGCATTTCGTCTTTCACTTTTTGGCTTTCCCCTGTGCCTTTCCCTTTCCCCCTTACTCTTTTCCTTTCCCCTTGCATTGCCTTGCCTTTTTTTTTTAATGGATAGAGGTAACATTTACTTACCTCTGTGCCACCATACATTGCCTGTGCTCCATCTCAGCAGTACTTGGCTGCATTTGCCATATGAACCTCTTAGGAGCCTAAAGATGTCTTGTGAACCTTAGGGCTTCTCAAGTGACCTTAGATGCCTGTTTTAAGGTACCTGAATCCCATCTTAACTTTGTCATCTCACAGTTGTGACAAAACACTTCAAAACCATCCCAAATGTGAAACAAAGCATTGCTATCCTCCTGGATTTACAGACAACCAAAATTGATTCTGGTTTTATTTGCTGATAAAAGGTATAAACTTTCTTGACAAAATTAGCTTTATAGGGATGTTGACCACAAAATGCAATGGTAGTTTAAATGTAAGCATTCATTTCTCTTAGTTTAACCGAAAGATTTCAATGGTGAAAAAAAACTGAATGAAGAACTGGGACATAAGGCAGACAAAAAAAGAGGGTGGAGGAGAATCGTAGGAGGTGGGAATGAGAGGAAGCTTGCAGAGCCAGCTTTTCTGTGGTCTGTGGGGCTGGTGACTGAAACATGTGACAGGCTGAGAAAGTTGGGGCTGTTCAGTCTGGAGAAGAGGAGGCTGCATGGAGACCTCATAGCAGCCTTCCAGTATCTGAAGGGGGCCTACGGGGATGCTGCAGAGGGACTCTTCATTAGGGACTGAAGTGACAGGACAAGGAGTAATGGGTTCAAACTTAAACAGAGGAGGCTTAGACTGGATGTAAGGAAGAAATTCTTTCCTGTTAGGGTGGTGAGGCACTGGAATGGGTTGCCCAAGGGAGTTGTGAGTGCTTCATCCCTGGTAGTGTTCAAGGCCAGGTTGGACGAAGCCTTGCGTGGCATGGTTTAGTGTGGGGTGTCCCTGCTTATGGCAGGGGTGTTGGAACTAGATGATGTTAAGGTCCTTTCCAACCCTAACTATTCTGTGATTCTATGTGAAGTAGCTGAATGATGAAGATCTGCCCAGAAAGCTGCCTCTGTGCACCACTAGACAGAACTTTTGGACTTCTGTGGCCTGAGCTTGTAACACTTGGGTGAGACACCATGCACCAGCCAAGGGGATCAACTGTCTGGAAAGCAGCTTGGCAGACAAAGCCCTGAGGGTCCTGATGGACACTAAGCTCACCATGAGCTAGCAACGCTACGTCTTGGCAAAGGCAACCAACAGCACCCTAGGCTGCAGTAAGAGGAGTGCTGCCGCCAGGTGGAGGGAGGTGATCCTCTCTGCTCAGCCGTGATGAGACTCATCTGAAGTACTGCATCCCACTGAAGCCCACCCAAGAATAACTGTGTGGGCACTGAACTGTTCCTGAGCTCTGTTTGGCCACGAGTGTCCCCTAGCTGTGTGTTTAAAATTCACTCTGATAGCTACATAAGTCATTGCCCCAACTTAACTGAAGTATAGACTTCGCCTTCGACACCAACTCTACAGCTGAAACCACATGCCAGCTGCATAGCACACGTTGGCAGCTTCACCCACTGCTCCATCCTCTTATAGGCTGCTCCAATCTCAGTGTGAAATGGACCCTAGGGGTGTTGTGAGGTTCACTTGCTGCATTTGGTGTATTTCACAGCAGGTGGAAGGTGAAGCAGCAGGCTGGAAAACTTCCTTCTCCTTCAAACATTTCTGGATCTGTTTCCAAATGTGGTCAACAGTGTCTGAGACAGCCCACCAGCTCATGCTTTATTTATTTAGGTGTACCTCACAGTACCTCCCTCATTCTATAATACCTAGCTGTTAGGTGACTGGTTTACATTTTTGGGAGAGTATCTTTCAAGTGCAGTTGTATAGCATCACTGCCCAGAGGAACTGCTGACTGCCAATGCACCAAGAGCTGCAAAATCCTTCCTTTCTGAAAGCAAGAGTAGAAAAGATTATCATGAAATAATGGACTATTGTGGCCATTTTATCTATGCTGCTCATAAATTACATTTTGAACCTGGCAATTGCAGGGTAATTAGGAAGAGAGTAGCTTTCCTACAGGATCATATATTTCCTATTCTGCCTGCCTGACACACTCCAGTTTAATTTTTCCTTTGTTCACTCAGCTCAGAGAATGGCAATTACCAAAGGTGATAGCCTAGTGGCAATTTTTGAATCACAAAGAGACTTAGCACAGAAATGAGAGGAAAAAAAAAAAAAAAAAACAGGTATCACTAGTA